>JAECUM010036193.1:0-29226 GCA_016617855.1 Megalonaias nervosa
GGGATCGAGTCTCATCTCAACCAACATGGGTATGTGAGAAAGTTTGTCCGCAGCTTCCAGTGGGTCAGAGGTTATTTCCGGGCTCTGTATGTTTTATATTCCACCATATATAGTGGTACCTATGTAAGGTTTATCATGTGCTGAAAACTGTTGTTACACCCCAAAACCAAACCACAGTGACAGGATTTATTGATATTTTACTTTAGTCATTTAGTTTCAAAATACAGCAATGAATCAACAAACTATGTGAAGAAAGCTACAGTTCTATACGTGTTCTTGGTGAATATAGAATGTGCCTTCCACATCGTTCGCTTGGATCATTCGATGAGGCCATATAAGTTGAAGTATTTGTGTTAATTTTGTTCTCTCTCTCTCTCTCTCTCTCTCTCTCTCTCTCTCTCTCTCTCTCTCTCTCACACACACACACACACACACACACACACACACTTAATATAAATGTTGCTAAAAATAAAGAAATGATATGGATAAAATCTGTTTATGTGTATGTATTCCATATGTAGATTTGTAGACGAATGGCATCAAATTAATGAGACGAAGGCTATACACGCATACACTGAGATGTAGGGTACCCAATTCCGAATTGGCTGTGTATGTGTGTGTGTTTATCTTAGTGCAGATAGGTTGAAAATGAGTAAGATACAATAAATACCAAAAACTAAATTGGTTTTATATGTGTGTGTGATTTGGATTTTTAACGTAGGTTTAACACTTTTTCATTCATATCGCTACGATGTCAGCATTGTGGAAGTCTATAGTGATGTCTAGCAATGTGGCATCATGCCGCAGACATGTGGCCTCATGTCCCACCCACTCACACTATCCTGACATTAGGTCAACCAGTCCCAACACTACCATCTCCATGATGAGCTCCAAGCAAGGTAGATGCTAGTGCCGCTTTTATTAGTCTATGGTTTGACTCGGCCGAAACAGACCGCAATAACGAAATCGTGTTGATTAGCTCATTGTGTTATTTTATCATCGACGCTTGTATTTTTCATTTTTTATGCGACTCATTTACGTGTAGGTCACTTACTGTTGGTCGTTCACCCTCTCTGCTCCTGTAATTAACCAAATATTTTATCAAGTCCGTTACGATATCTCGACCTAGGATCATGTAAATTTATTGTGATAAATCCAAACGGAATTGCTTGTGCTCGCGCAAAGAAATTTTTTAATTTAATTATATCCATATCCCCTGAACACCAAGTATAATAAATATTTTGCAGCATATGATTATCAACTCCGCTAAACACAACCAAAATATTGCAGTTGTCTCTGATCACTTTAGGTATTTTCGTATATTTCTGAGTAACATAAATCACATCTGTATTTTTATGTCTACCTCGAGAAAATATCCTGGCAAGATTTGATTGTTTGTCTAGCATTACATCAACGTATGCTGCAAGATTATTAATACTCCATCCGGGTCATCCACAGATGGAGCTTCATCAATATCGGTGATAAAATCAACGACACCGTCGCCGTCTTCTTCATCCATTGACTTTGCATTTTCATTAAAATCTTTAAGTACTTCATAACATCGTTGATCATCTACAGATGGAGCTACTAAATATAATTTATCCCACTTGAGCCATCTCATTATCAGATTAAGCAATAATTGTGTTTTACCAGACCCGGATGGACCAATTATTATCATCCTGACAGAATTTGGTAATGCTGGATGATGCTTGACTGGCTCCTGCTTTCGTGTCGCTGAGAAGTCAGTTATTTCCATACAATAAATAGTATGAATTTATATTTTATTCAATGCAAGGTACCCACCCCAACCAGTGGATTAACAACAATAATAACAAAAAATAAAAAGTGCGCACTGACAGGCAAGTGTGCAAAATGTGGTACAAACAAATACAGATTTATTTCTTCTCTAAAGACAGGCGGTGATATCGCTACTTCGTTGGGAAAATTACCAGAGACTCCGTGGGATTAGTATCCAGGAGAAAAACAGTTACCCGGATACAATTACTGTGGTCCTGGAACGCGATTTGATATCCGACTTGACGAACGAGATCAACCAAGACTTAGAGAGTATCCAATAAACGCGACTGATCTAGCGTGTCATGTTCATGATGATGCGTATAAAAACAACGATTTACAACAACGGCATCTCGCAGATGTAAATTTGATTCTCGCGCTGAATTCTATAACTGTTAAATCTCTCAGACAAAAATTTGCTAGCTCCCTAGTGAAATCCGCTATGAAAGGCAAACTAATTCTAGGAGCTGGTAATTAATTAACTAATTATTAAAATAATGGAATAGATTTATTATAGCCCAAGAGGATACTGGAGGGGCAGAGCAGCGATTGGTAAACTTTCTGAAGCAGCAAAAGTCACATGTGTTGTTGTTGCAAATTGGTTAGCACGACAGGCAATATGGCAAATCTATCTACGTCCACCTAAAAAAAAATCAGTATGTACATTTTGATGTCAGTACTCCCAATGAGGTTCATCAAGCAGATATTTTGTTTTTACCACATGATACTATTAAAACCGGCCGACGTTAATCACGCACATATAAATACGCGTTAACTGTCCTTGATATAAAGAAGCTGAACCACTATGAACAAAAATAGCATCTGAAGTTGCATCTGCGTTTGAACGAATTTATCAACGTGGTGGTCTACGATGGCCCCAACTACTACAGGATGATCACACACACATATCTAATCTAATCGTTGATGAAGCAACATAATGTCAAAATCAGACGAGGACATACCGCAATTCATCGCGATCAGGCAATAGTTGAACGATTTAATTGAACACTAGCTGAGCGGTTATTTGGATATCCGTATGAGAAGGAAATAGTTCAAAAAGACATGAGATCTCGTCAATGGGTTGCTAGATTACTAGATGCAATAGGTGCGTTAAATAATGACATCACTCGTTCAACTGCCATGAAACCCATCATCGCGATCACGAAAAAACATATACCAATACAACGACGCGATTCTTTCTCTCAACCAGTACTAGGTAATGTGAATGTGAGGTATTTATATGAACCTGGTGAACTTGAAGGGGGTAAAAAAGAGCAACTGATCATATCTGGGATGTGACTACACATAAAATTTCCAGTGTGGTTAGACCCACTGGTAGACCTGCAACCTACAGACTAGATTCAACTGCTCCTCAGCGTGGATTTGTACGTGAACAATTACAAGTAATTCCTGAAGACACACAATTACCACCGTGTTCACTTTTGTAAACTGGCACCCCTACGTCGATTACATTCAAGGCAGGTCAGCATCACATTTTCGCGTGTGTGACCAAGACTACAATTAATTCTATCTACGGTGAACTGTCTTGGATTATTATTTGAATATCCCAATAATATATTACAGTTACAACTTGCACAATGATTATTCTGTCGCTGTTTCAGTGTCATAATAAATTCAATATCAATATCAAAGTCGCGATTGTTTTTTTGTCACATTGCTTATAACCAGAGTTTTTTCTTATTGCACCATTGCTAATAGTTTGATTATTATTTTCTGCAAAATTCATAATAACCCTGTGCAGCTGAGATATTCTTCTGACTCGAGACACTGCGAGATAAACTAAATTTGACCATTCGATTTGATCATCGACAATCCAGATATTTGTATCAGTAATAGGTAATCCTTGTGACGAGTGAATCGTTATAGCATATCCTAATGTCCACGGAGTTTTGTCTATGCTCAACGCGCTCTCAACAACATCAACAGGAACTAAAACAATATCATTTAATACAAGATTTTGTTTTTCATTTGTTCCTGGAATCTCAACATCAATGTTCTGTCATCGAGTATCTGCTGGGCGATAACACAGTGGTACAGGTAAATTTGAAAAATTTTCTTTATGTAACAGAAATAATTTCTCTTGCAGTGTATCACGAACTATCTTCCTACTTGCAACTCTCAAATCAGCAGGTCTCCATAAATTCCAAAAATCGTTCACAGGAGTTTCTGGAATTATTTCACGCATTATCTCACACTGTATTTTCTCTAGCTGCAGACTAATTAATTTTTTTAATTCTTTCAGGGTATCATCAATAGCTATATGATTATCGGTTATCTCCTCATAATAATCTACAAGTGTTTTAACCATTCGTGTGGAGACTGTCCAACAAAAGGTTGCGGTTGACCATGATCACCACACATTATCACAGCAGTATTCTTTGTTAATAACCAATCAAGAAATATTTTTAATATTTCTAACGACACCGTACAAATTTCATCCCAAATAATAACTGTAGGAATGTGTTTTTCACTCATCCGTGATGAAGTGCATGCATCTCCGCACCATCTAAAGAAACTATGATAAGTTTGAGATTTTACTTCTCGTTCATTCATTTCTCTGGCCAGTCTATGTGTGGGTGTGAAAACAATCATGTTAAGATTCCGAAATAATTCAATCGTACGTGTTGTTTTACCAGAATCTCCAGGTCCATTGAGATAAAAGGCTGTATGCCTGACTACAGGAACAAAAACAGATGGTGCTGTCGATGTTTGTACTTGATTGTTATTCTTGTAGTATGTCCCCTTAATTTCAACGTCGGCAGATTCAGTATAATCAAGTATATTTTCTTGTTTTATTCTCCATGACCCCCATTCACCATTACCAAGTAGCGGTTTTAACAAATCCCTATATTTTTGTATTTATATAAAATGAATCTGTGGCAACTCTGACCGCGAGAAGAGAAAATCTGTTTATCATCGATAATAAATTTATCGAAACGTACGCGAGCATCAAAGATCTTAAATGAGTAAACTGCGGTGATTCACCTTCAATATAGCTCTCAATTGCACCTAATTTAGTCCAGTCTGATAAATAAGCATCGCTCCGACTTATAAATGTGTCGTTTCCGTTGTATCAGCAATTATAAAATCGAGTTCAGCATCGTCCGTAATTAATCTTGTACACGTTTGTTTATGATCACATGAACTACCTTGAGTAAATTTGCCAATTATTTTCCTACCAAGATCTTTAGCTATTTTCTCATTATTTTCTTTTCTGGATTTAGATACGTTATTGATAATTTTATTTATTTCTTCTTCAGAAAGGTCAGGAAATTTCTCCATGACATCGCTTTCTACATCAAATTTATCTGGTTCTGGCAGTCAAACCTGTTTCTGCGAACGATATGATATAATTGCTTCATTTACTCTCAACGATGTTAGAATTCCATTATCAAATATGTATCGTAATAGTACTATTGGAGCCCAATATGTTTCTGAGAAATGACGGCCAAACCAAGCATAAGTAATCGGATGGAGATTTTCCGTAAACTCGAATGACTCTACACAGGCAAATCCGGTTAAATCAAAATCTGGCAGGGGTCCATTTATTGCAACTCTGGTCATCTCGTGTGTTGGATGTCTAAATATTTTGAAATACTCAGAACATTCTCCGTATCAAAGAAAACTTCCAGGATAACACGCTACCATATCAACCGATATAACATCATTATAATCGTATTCGATATTCCACAATCCGTCGTGCCCGTATTAGATACAACTACGCTGAATATATTCAAGAAATTCCGATCTTGTCGGTTTCCATGAATTTTTCTCCTGAGCGATGTGAGCAGCAACAGATGAAACGGTAAAACAATTATTCAGTAATTGTCCAACCCTGACAACGTCCGAGATATATTCACATCAAAGGTGTCGCGCAATATTTTTCATTTCTTCGTTACGAATTTCTTTACGATAAATTTCTCCGCTGGGCCGTACAAATTGATCATAATTTTCATCATCGGAACTTCACACAAACATAGGGTGGCTCTTATTAATATTTCTGATAAAATCGAATATATAATCGCTATAAAATTTAACTGTTCTGTCTCGTTGAAATATTATCACCGCGGATGTCCATGCGTGTGCGTTATGATCAATGATCGTTATTGGAGATCCTCTTGATGTATATTTCGGTTTGTATTAGTGTTTTCACCGCAATCGGAAATCGTATTTTTTTTTCTAATTTATCAAACTGGCTGATAGACGCTCCGGTATTTGTAACTGTTTCTGCCCACGTATTTATTACGTCTTAGATCTGTTAAACCGTTTCCACGTATCGCGTTTGTGAAGTGTTCTATAACTCGCTCAACTACACATTTTAATTGAGAGAATTTCATCGGTTTGAGATCATCAACGCTAGGTTTATTATTTATCGGATATATCGCATAAAAAACTGCAGTCACAGGATACGCTCGTTCATAATATGGTTTATCAATGCCAGCCAATATTCCTGGTTTGGAATTTTTATTTAACATGACAATATTGTATCCAGTATGATGTCAGACAGGGTCACGTTTGTCACGGATAGTCCAAACGTCGTCGTCTGTCTCTACAATAAATTTTATTAGAATAAAATATCTTTAATCGTCGAGATAGTCAATGCTCTTTCTTCCTCGCTCGTCATTCATTCATTCTAACATCGACAACATTCACGATTCTCAATGTTGACTACACGTGAGCCGCATCATCTTTCCGAAATTCCTTCTTGGCTTCCCGGATACGATCATTTATATCCTTATTTGTTAAAGCCAGATTTGCAACGAAAAATTAAATTCAGATTTTGGCAATTTGTCAAGATCTAATCTGGCTCTAGAAGGGTTAATTGCGGATAATCTCTCAAACTCCTCCATCCTATAATTAAGGCAAATATATGTTTAATTAGATTTTAATTATATATATAATGGTACAAGCAAAGAATAAATGCAGGTGGGTAATGATCGGATTTTCATCTCCTTGTACTAAATCCTGCGTAAATGAATTCTGTGGCTGTCATATGCAAAGCTTTTGACGTGGAAATCTAGGACCGAAACCGTGTTGATGATGCGGTGTTGGTGCACGAGGAGAAACTCGCTTGTGTATACAGTGTGGTGGCAACAAATACAGAGTTGAAACGAAATTATGATAAAGAAATATAATATCGATGAATCTCCCATAAAAGAGGTTGAAGACTGTCTCACTAGGTTTTCAAAATAATAATTTTGACAAATAATATTATATATAAATGGAGCAAAATGAATTTGTGAAACATCCAATAATTAACAATTACGAAACTTCTCGAGATGGTGTCATCAGGAAGTGTCGACGGAAGAACCAGTAGGTTCTGTCATTAATACTGGTTATCCCAGATTTACTGCTAGAAGAAATGTATTTATCTCATAGATTCGTCAACAAATGTTTTTATGGAGTCGTCGAAGACGGACTTGGGATCGATCATATTGATCGAGATCAAAAATATAATAATTTATGTTGTTGTTGTTGTTGTTGTTGTTGTTGTTGTTGGGTTTAACTCCATTTTTCAGCACAAGATAGGCTATACATGGCGGCCAGTATAATTGGTGGAGGAAGAACCCTGGAAAACCCCGGGAAGAACCACCGACCCACGAGAAGCTACTGGCAGGCTTTCTCACGTGCCCACGTTAGCCGAGCCTGAGACTCGAACTCACGCAGACAGAAGTGAGATGGCAGTGATCCGTAACGGTGAGCGCTTTAGACCACTCGGCCACTCGGGGCCCCTAATAATTTATGTAACCTGCGGGTTGTTACACAAAGTCAGAATTGTAAGCTTGGTGAAACTGGTATAAACAAAATGTTTGAAAAAAGAGTCATTAAGTCTGTAATTGTAGAGACAGGCCAAGAAATAATATTTCCTTTTATATATGCAGCTGGTAAATATTTTGATATTTACCCATCTTCAATACAACTTGTCGCAGATAATTTAAGAAGATCAGCATTGTCAAAAAAAAATCAGACAAAAGTCACTCTTCACTACGCTGCCACTACTGAATAAAATTTGAATTTCTGCAAAATAAAGCGAGATAACTCTGTCATCGCTGATGGAGTAACTGCGCAGTTGTCCCGCCTGTTACTGTGTGAGGAGTATCAATAATTGGTTTAGTGTATTTGATGTTGATAATTTTGACAAACCTTCCAAATCAGAAATAGTTCGTTCTACCTACTTTAACTCCTACAGAATTGTATGTGCTACTATTTAATGCAGGTATTTTATACGGTGTTTGGAAATTGAAATAAATCTACACTGCAGTTAACGCAATTAAACAATAATTGTGATTTATTCATTATACTGATCGCATGTAGTTGCCTGTTTATCCAGCATAGGTAGCTTCATAATAATTTCTGAAACATACATTTGTAAGGATGGATCCGTGGAGCAGTGCTAGAGTGGCGGATTCTCATACTCGAGGTCTAGAGTTCCGAACACATACATTTCTGCAGGAGTTAAAGTACATGTAAGTTAATTGTATATACAACTATCTTACCTGGAGATCTAAAAATAACTTACCTGGATTGCACACGCAAGCGGGGCGTGACTGACACATTGTTGATGGTGGCGAATATTTCGCAATTTTTCATAATAAGCGGGGGCTCCAGCCCCATTTACACCACCTCACCACGTCGAACAAGAGGTGAGTTCTGTTTTATACTCACCCTGGGGTTTGATTTTGGGGTGTACATGAAAATGAAACTGAAGCCTCCAAAAATAAACAGTAGCGTGCTGCAGCTCTCAGTCTCACTGAATTGTTCTCCACACATGCAAATTCAGAAAGAATGTCGCCAGAAAGAAAGTCTTGAAGGGTGTTGCATGCAAGTCATAAGAAAGGCATCAATCAAGGGACCCTATGTAACGGCTAATACTGGCAAATAATCCCGTGGAATAATAACCGCTCATCATTGCCACTGTTTATTTTTATATTTTTATTCTGATACTGATTCACATTTATTTTTATTTTCATAATTTAATTCTGATTCAGATCCTGAAATATTTTTAAACAAATATGTATTATATAATGAATTCCGAAAATATTAATGCAATTATTTCTGAGATTAAAAAATTAAATAATGAGGTTATAGAATTATCTAAACAATTGGATCCTGAAAAAATCACAAATGATTTTGAAGCGCTACAGGGTCGGAAATATGATGGGAGATATACACTAGCAGCTGAGTATAGATTCATTAAATTACTTCAAAAGGCTGTAAAATAATCTCTACTTTATGTCGATGATGAGGATATCAAAACTTTGTTTCACTCGCAAACGCGATTAAAAAAATTAGATCAGAGTTATCACGCGAATACGAAAGAATAAAAAACATGAGTTCACGTGTACAACAACTGAAAAAAATTATGTGTGATTGTAAAGTCACTGACGAAGTCACTGACGAAAGTCAAGGAATAGGAAAGTGGCTCAGATTCATATTATAATATTTATTTTTATTCTGATACAGATTTAGATTATAATATCTATTTTTATTCTGATACAGATTTAGAGTATATTATTTTCATTCTGATAACAATATTTATACAGACCCAGATTATAGTATTTATTTTTATTCTGATTCATTTTTATTTTTTAGCAAGATTTTTCTTATTTTGAGTACCATTTACCCCATCGAATTTCATGACTTAGTTTGATTTTGATTTTTAGTCGTGTATTTTCCCTATCAAGTTGTGGAATCTGGACGATAATCATGATTTTGAGTACAATTTACTCCATCAAAATTATGAAATCTGAACGATAATCAGGAAAAATAAAATTTTCATTGCAATAATATTTATTGTTGTTCTTGGTTAGTACAAAATAATATTTTTATTGTTTCAGCGTAATTTATCACCAAAATTATAATTTTGAGTACCATTTACCCCATCGATGGGGTGAATTTAATCTGATTTTGATTTTCAATTTTCAGAACTTAGTCGGATTTTAATTTTTAGTTGGGTATTTCCCCCCTTCGATTTTCAGAGTTTAGTCTGATTTTCAGTTAGAAAAAAAAAAAAAAGATAAAATTTCATTATAATATTTATTCTGATTTTGGTTCAGGTTCTGATTTTGATTCTGATTCAGATTCTGATTCTGATTCTGATTCAGATTCAGATTTAGATTATAATATTTATTCTGATTCTGATGATAATATATTTTTTCAATCTGAATCTGATTCAGATTATAATATTTTTTTATTCTGACAAAAAGTAGCTAAGAACGCACATACAAACTTACTGCCAGAGCCGAATTCCTTAAACCAAGTAAGTGTCCGGCCTGGTGAGTAAGTCTAAAAAGTATCCTTGAATACAGCGGATCATGACATCGCAGATAAACAGGATTAACAGGTACATCGACAATATCATTAACTGATATTATCAGTTCATTGTCGCTAAATCCTGGTAATATGAATTTTGGTAAATCCGCTTCTGTGATCGCGTAGTATCTGAAAAACAATCGTTTAAGTGTTGTTGTGTTGGGTTCTTCAAGATCAACGAATTCATCACCGTAGGAAATTACTGTTTCAATGATAAGTTTATTGACATAATTGAGGTCGGAAGCAACCTGGTTTAGATGTTGTATTGTTGCAATAATCTGTTGCTTTATATCATCGTCGGAATAATCTTGTATGTGACTGGAAAATAAATTTCGTAGTTTGTTGCTTACTTGCTCATATTCAGATTTAATGACGTAGGAAAATGATTCAATAAATTTTTCGTCGATGATTGGCTTTTCATTATCATCAAAGTCATATAACGTTCTTCCTAATACAGGAAATATTGAACCATCAGACATAGCAAAAATAATTCTCTCATCAGTATCTTTATAACGCGATGATCCTATATAGCTCAATGGATGATTTTTTTCCGATATTCTGGATACATTAAAAATATATTTTTTGTCCGTGACGAAGTCGGATCATTGCGGTTCTGGTGGACCTTCATATGTCGGTGGAACTTCTGGCCATCCTAATACGGATCTGATCGATGATTGGTATAAATCTACGGCGTAGTCAGGTGTTGATATTTCTATCGCAGCTGATAATGTTGGCTCGTGAACCGTAATGGCGATTTTGGATACTTTTCCTGTGATAGATTTAATCCTGCGTTGGAAATCACTATTAATCTGTTCTATCTGATAACTTCCCATACGAATACCAACAACTTGCCAATCTGGAGTTCCATCGGTTTCATTTTTATAAGAAAACACTAATGAGTTATTTGCGGGCAACCCACCAAATGACTTTGATCTAATAATTGGCCAGCGGTAATACACTCGTAATTGCGCTAACTCTATTTCTTTGGCTAGAATTGCCATTGTAAAGATAACGTCGAATTCAGGGTTAGTTCAGCTCGTTGATATCATCGTGGTTTTTGGCGGTCTTGTATTAGCGACGATTTGTTGCAGTAAAGGTAACGATCTTTGATCGTTTGATGACATTATTATTATTTACTTCCTGATTTAAATTAAGGTGATTCTGTCTTTGTCGGAGACTGCGGGTTTTGATTTTTTCCAGTTGCCAAACCGGAGGTGTCGTGGTAAACCCCTGATTTGTAAATCAGGAGTATTTCTGCTAATTCCTGATCTGATATTATTCAATCATTGAGCACTGATGATATCAGCGATTATAATTTGGTATGCGCATGTGTTGCCGCTGATAGCTGTATTGTATATTCGTGTAATTTATCAGCCGCTAGATATCTTTTTGCGATGATATTAAGAATACCAGCAACACCAGCTACAATTGTAATACCAACTCCTATTACTGGTGATATTACCTACGATGCTGATAATGATCCGATTATAGTTGCTGTTCCAGCAAAGACCGCGGATGCAAAATAAATAATTATATCAATAACAACGATACGTCTACGGTATTTTTTTTTTTTTGTATTTTATTGTGTACTCGTCAATGATATTTTTCAGTTGGGTCTGTAACAAACACACTTGTTCGTGTCTGAAACGTTGCGCTGCAACAAAGTCGATCGATTGGTTCATTATATAATTTAAGTAGGTGGTAGTTCAGCCGCTAATTCAAGACATCAATAGTAAATCAAGCCGAGATTTATTCGTCGTGTTCCATCACGAATGTTTCCTCGTCGTTGCGCTCTAACACTAATAACATAGATCCCGAGCATCCACTAACTGGATGACGACGTTGCTGTGAAAGTGTTGTATTTATTGTGAATGTTGTAGCGCCGAGTATTGAAAATCTGTATACACCTCCAACCTTAACACGATCTTTGATGGATTTATCGAGTGGTTCCCATAATGCTGTTCCAGACGCCACTGCATATACAGGAACTGTGCAATCGGTAATCTCTTTGATGTCATCGGTAATCTTTTTTTATTTCGGAGAGTTTAATGTCGACGACTGCTGCCTTCCAATCAATTTATGAATAGCTCGGTTTACGTTTCTACGAAAATTCAAAAACGTTTGTACGTGAGTAGAAAATTCAGATCTAAATGTGGTCATTCTATCATTGATTGTCATCAGTGAAGTCATCATCGGAATGTTTCTATTATCTACATATTTCGTTGCAGCGTCATCGTTAGATTCTGGTTCTCTTAAGTCCAGTAATACTATTATTAGACATATTGAGAGAACCAGTCATTGTATCACCGGCGGGTAATAAACGATCATCGAGCTCAGTTCTGATCGTGGCGTTGTTACTGTCTACGTATCTTTTTGTTGCCACATCATTGTCTGATTTTCGTTCTCTGACATTTATAAATGTATTTCTGCTCATACTGAGATCGTTATACATACTATCTCCAATCCTTCTGATGCGTCCAGCAATTTCTCCCATGAGTGTTAAGACTGATTCCTCCTAATCTTTAATTTTACCGTTTAAAGCAAATACCACTAAGTTATTTTCGGTTGCATCTGGAACTCGCAGAATAATATCTGTCAATGTGATATTACTCGCTTTTAGTCGTCTTTGTTGATCCTGAAAAACAACAACTTCATTTTGGTCCACATCTACGAGACGCAAAAGATTAGTTATCTCGCCCTTGACATTATCAAGTGTTACATATTTAGATAAGTCACCATGCTGAGGTTTAGTCAGGCGAGAAGATCTTACGAAAATATCTACCATTGTATATTCACTAAGGCCTGTTTAAAATGTTGGACAACGTGGTATACTCTTGCACGACTTTATGAGGCGGCTTCGTTGATGATGACACAGCGTCGGGTATAGCAATTACTTCATGGCCACATATTGGCGGATCAGTTATTGTTTGTGTTGGTAATGTTGAATATCAGATTGGCATACTATGTACGCTGCCGACATATTTTAAAAATTCCTTTGGTGGTGCCAACCCGTACGAATCAAAATAAAATAATTCCACATGGATCAAGCGCGTATGCAACCCACTGAAAACCTGGACCAGAACTTCCATCGAGATTGATGATACCGGTTTCAACACGATTTGTTTGTTTTGGTAATTTATCACGCATAAAAGCACCTCTGAAATATTTTTATATTTAATCGCTTAGCAGCATCAAGTAAATCAAAATTGGTCATGGGAAGTATTAACGGTGTGTCCCAGGCAGTCTTAGACCTCGACCGTACAATGAACGAGCGTTTCATGGCAGTCTTAGATCTTCCCTTTTTTAAGTAAGATTTCCATGGCTCGCTGAGTGGCTCGTTGAAAGGCTTGTTGCTTCATTTGTTGCGCTTGTTGCCTCAATGCTGGTATCATTCGCTGCTTCAGTACTGGTATCATTTGTGTTGTGCGTTGTATGATTGGCCTTATTTGTCGCAACACTTCACCGATGTTTCCACCGCGATGGATTTTACCACCTGCTACTTTTTTAATGCCATCCCACAGGCAGTTCCAACTGCTCCCAAGGCATCTGCTTCTGCAAAAGCTAGAGCCGCTACAGCGACCAACGCCGGTATAGCTGCAAGAAGTAAAAATATACCACCCGTCTTGGCAATGTCGCTAACAGCACCCACAGAAAGATTAAATCGTACGCCGATCTTTGATCGTTTGGAGTCATTGAAGTGCTTGAGTTGACGTTTGGTCAGTGATAGCTTATTTGGACAACCTTCGATTTGTTCTTTTTAGTGATATTTTTATTCCACAGTTCTCTTTTAAAGCCGATTGTAGCTTTTTAATCTGACCAGGAGTCAGACCAACACTGACATTATGATATGACATATCATGATCGATTTAAATACATGTTTTCGACTGGGGCATCAATGACTCTAATTCGTCCACCAACAAGCATCATTGTTTTATCTGAGAGTATAACAGCGATTTCTCTGTAATTAGCAACAGCTGCTTCTCTTGCTACACGAGCTCGAAAGTGCATGTCAACTACTGATTGTCTGAGCAAATCCAAGTGTTCCAGTGAGAAATAATAGATCGGATACAGTGTTGTAAAATCCCGCTGAAATAATTGCAAATCAGTATCAACATTTTGATCACGCCCCATGAATTTCATCAAATGATGATATGCACGTGCAACATGATTGTTATCAAAATTCAGTAATATGTCCTCAGCTGGTTCTTAATGTCCGTTTATTCTCAGTGAAACTTCAGTAACACCAAGTTTGTCAAATATCATTACACTACGTAACTATGAGTGTACTGGTGCAGCATCTTGGAAATCAATAAATATAGGTCGCGGTGAAGAGACACCTTGTTGTGATGCTATCTGCCATGTGAATAAATCATTAATGTTACTCTGAACGCTATTTGTGGTCATCCTCAACCATGATAATGTTGATTTACCACCGCTGTCTATAAAAGAAAGTAGCCGTTATTCTTTGGCTAGTGATGGAGTCATTGTTGGCATCCATAAAGAAAATTTTGTCAGTATTACTTTTCAATGAAGTGCCGCTGTTGCAGCTGGATCAACTTCTTCAGCGTGCCATATTGTATCATCGTCGGTAGGTTTTCTCACAAGGACGATTGTATGTTTTGCCACGAAAATGACCTTTCTACCATTTCTGCAAAATCCAAAGATATGTGATAGTGGAATCACACATGAAAATTCTTCATCGCCGTTCAACATTGATCGACGAATCCCAAGTTGAAATTTTTTATTTATTGATACATCTGCGTCCACAACTGCATTCATTGTCACGTTTCTGTTTTCTGGATGATCAGTTGTATCCTTTGCAAACATCATTGATGGATCAGATGATCTCGAATAATCATCGCTGTATCTTGCAAGGCCAAGTATCCTTGTGGCAACGTCGATGTCGTTATGACAAACCTCAATTTCCTGACAATCAGTCACTGTTAAATAACGCCATGATGCCATTATTAACAAAAGCAACTCGAGCACCAATTCCGTAACCTGTCGTATCTAATTTTAAGCATTTACCTTCGATCTCAATAACTGCCTCAGCAGGCAGGAAATATCTACTTGTATCATGAACTTGTAAGTCGATTCTTCCACGTTCGTCAGGAAAAAGTGCGTCATAAGAATAATACTGATAATTACGTGCCAATTCATCTTTGAGAACTGGTGCTTCCATGTCGAATGCGGAATCAAATATACGTTTGAACATCTTTATTATATTTGTTATCGTCTAACACGAAGACCACCTCCTGCTATCAGACTCGAAGCTATAGTTTTTATTTTTATTTTCGTGATAGGGATACACCAGCCAACTCTGCTAATTTTTTTTTTTCGCAGCTTGATTTATTATTTTACTAACATTTGCAGGCATAACCTCTGTGCTGGGTAATTTTACTGGCTGAGTTTTATCGGCTGAGGTTTCCGTCGTATTAATCGTACTAGTCTATCCTTTATTGATAAGAATGCTTTACCAGCAACATCACCAACAACACCAATACCTTTATCACGAAAAACATCAATAGCTTTCATTCCCAGTTGCTTTGCAATCGGTATTGCTTTTGTGGCTATCCTTCTAAAAGACCCTGAACAAAATCGAAGAGTCCCTCTCCGTAGTACGCTTTATATGTAGGTGATCGCTAATTTATCACCTTGATCATGACCGGTCCACGGTGAGCATTATGTATGATCATCTTGTTTTCTTGTCACTTATCTAATTGTATACCCTTAATCAATCACTGCGGTAATAATCGGCGATTTTATTGATGAGGGACTGATAAACATTAACAGCCATGATACTACCTGTAAACAATCTCTGACAAATATCAGCTACTTCATTAATGATTTTTGGGGAATTATTACCAGCTCGTTTTCCACCAATCAAAATTTCTAATAGTTCAACATCGGCAAGGACGTTGTTAGGACATGAGGTAATAAGATAACTTCCCCTGGTACATGTACCAATACCACTTCCAGCTGCGCCAGGGGCGTCATGCCATTCGTTTTTTTTTTTGTTTTTTTTTGTTTTTCCTCAGTTGTTATTTGGACTGGTTGTTGTTTTTGTTGTTGTCGTCTTTGTGGTTGTTGTTGTTGTTGTTGTAGTACTGACGAAAAATAGGTAATATTCCATTACTAATTGTAATATATCTTAGATCACTACTTCGGGCCTGATCAGCTCCGTAGTATATGCAAAATATCCATTTGTACCAGACTTCACGGCTTAAAGCATCATCAGCGTACACGGGTTTCTAAATTGTTTTTGCATCAAAACTGTACGCGGCAAACATAGGTAAATCTCTGTCGTTAAGTTTTTTCTTATGTAAACAATACCATCTTCAGTAAATTTATCATTCACATCAATTTTGACTTTTGATTGTTCTGGTTCTTGTTCTGGTTTTGGTATACGATCCTTTATATCACCTATTTCAGCACGAGCTTGGCCAATACCTTCAGCATTTCTCGCATTGGAAGTTCTCTTATAATCTTTTTTGTTTTCTTAGATCTTTCTGCTATTTTTCCCGTTGCTTTGGCCGTTTGCTCTAACGTGGGAAGAAGACCTTTAGTAGCTTTCGTAACTTCTTCGGTAGCCTTCTTAACCGGTTTAAATAACTCTGCTGTATCCTCTGCAAATTCTACTCGAGCTTCCTGATGCTGTTGTAGTTGTTGCTTGACAGAATCACGGACGGGTAGAAACTTCTTAATTGCCTCTAGTCGCTGTCGAGCTAGTTTAGCTGTATGAGATTCCATTATTGATATAATAATGATTTAATTAAGCCACACCCACACAGCAGCAGGGAGGGCGACGACAAAAATTGAGTGTACGGGTAAGTAAACAAACACGCCATTAAAACAAAAACACAAGCGTCAAAAAATAAAGTAACAAAATGACCGAAACCCCCCCCAAAAAAAAAAAAAAAATTTCGGGTCGGTTACAGGCTTCGGTTTGACGTTATTGACGTTCGTATTTTTATCTTCGTAGGAAGCTTTATTTTCGCGAAATAAACCCTCTCAAAAAGTTGTAGGATTCGCCCTCCCTTCTGCTGAAGAAAAATATGACACAACTTTCATTTATTTGTGTCTTTTCTGTCCACTACGTATACTTTGGGCAAGGTAGGTTTGTTATGTTATTTTGGGTTTAACGCCATTTCACAGCGGAAGATAAATACATGGTGACTATTATACCTGGTGAAGAAAGAACCCGGTAAAACCCTGGTAGGAACCTCCGACCCAGGGAAAATTACTTGCCGGCTTTCTCGATACGCACATTACTCGAGCCCGAGACTCAAACTCACGCGAACAGAGTTGAGACGGAAGTGATCCGTAAAGGCGGGTGCTGTATACCAATTGGACACTCGGTTTTATTATGTAAGCCTGCATTATAAATAGGCTGTGAGTGAGCTAAGGTTAGCTGTAGGGTACACGCTTGATTTTGAGTATCGCTTCGTCTTCTGAATTTAGCGCCTTTCCCTTTTCTTTCTAAACAGAACTTACAAAGCCCTGTATGTATATGTACATAAAATGTATACATACATGCATACATGCATGTATGTATTTAGGTAGGTAGGTAGGTTCATACGTACATACGTACGATGGAAGGTATGTATGTATGTATGTATGTATGTATGTATGTATGTATGTATACTCCTAGCCACACCACTTTTAGGTTAGACCTTCTTGTGATCCACTAGCTTTTTTATTCAGTTTTGATTGCTGCAGATAGAGTCTTTATTAATGACCGACATATTAGCTTCAGGCTTAAACACAAACATCAGAGAGGGTGAACCCTACAACTTTTTACAAGTATCCGTTAGCAAAATTAAAGGTTCCCACGAAAGGCTGAAAATAAGGTCAATAACGCTAAACCGAAGCCGTTAACCAAACGCATTTCCGGAAAACAGACCGCGTTAACGAAATCTTGTGGTTAGTTCACGCTGTTACTCGTTCGTTGACGTGTATTTTTTTTCTTCAAATTTAGGAGTGTTTGTTTGCCCAGCAGCACACTCAATTTTTGTCGTTCACCCTCTCTGCTGCTGTAATTAACCAAATATTTTATCAAGACCTATACAATACCTCGACCTAGGATCATGTAAATTTATTGTGATAAATCCGTGTGGGATAGCTTGTGCTTTTGAAAAGAATTTTTTTTAAATTTGATCATGTCCATATCCCCTGAACACCAAGTTTGATGAATATTTCGAAACGTATGTGTATCTACTCCGCTAAACACAATTAAAATATTGCAGTTATCTCTGATCATTTTAGGGATTTGTGTATATCGCTGGGTAACATAAATCACGTCTGTATTTTTATGTCTACCTCGAGAAAATATCCGGGCAGGATTTGATTGTTTGTCTAGCATAACATCATCGTACACTACTAAATTGTTAATATTCCTGTCGATGTCATCTACAGATGGGGCTTCGTCAATATCAGTGATAAAATCAATAGTATCATCACCGTCCTCGTCCAACAACTTTGCATTTTCATTAAAATCTTTAAGTACTTCATAACACCGCTGATCATCTACAGATGGCGCTACTAAATATAACCTATCCCACTTGAGCCATCTCATTATCAGATTAAGCAATAATTGTGTTTTACCAGACCCAGGTGGCCCAATTACTATCATCCTGATAGAATTTGGTAGCGGTGGATGATGCTTGACCGGCTCCTGCTTTCGTGTCGCTCAGAAGTCAATTATATCCATATAATAAATAATATGAATTTATATTTTATTCGATGCAAGGCACCCACCCCAACCAGTGGATTAACAACAATAATAACAAAAAATAAAAAGTGCTCACTGACAGGCAAGTGTGAAAAATGTGGTACGCGCAAATACAGATTTATTCCATCAAAGACAGGATATCGCTACTTCGTTGAGAAAATTACCAGGGACTCCGTGGGCTTAGTATCCAGGAGAAAAACAGTTACCCGGACACAATTATTGTGGTCCTGGAACCCGATTTGATATCCGACTTGATGAACGAGATCAACCAAACCCAGGAAAAATCCAATAAATAAGACTCATCAAGCGTGTCATGTTCATGATGTTACGTATATAAATAAAGATTTACAACAACGGCATCTCGCAGATGTGAAGTTGATTCATGCGTTAAATTCAATAACTGATAAATATCTCAGAGAAAAACTTGCTAGTTTTTTAGTAAAATCTGCGATGAATTGTAAACTAATGCTAGGGGCTGGTAATTAATTATATAACTATTATAATGGACTCAGTTTATTATATCCCCTTTTACATTACTATTTGAGATTAGATTTTTATACAACAACGATGAAATTATGCCGTGTATCAACACGGTCAGTAATTTAGATAAATCCGTGGAAGAATTAGTCAGGGATCATTTTAACTGCGAGTACAAACGCCGCATTTATAAAACAGATTACCAGAATACGAGGGATCCTTGAAAGAACTCTGTACTAAGCGCAACAGCCAAGAGACCTCACGCAGCGCATCAAGTATGTCCGATATCTGTTGCAGTTCTAATTATTTCGAATGGGGCAGTTCTTTCTGGTAACCAACATAGAAGTATTATTTTGATAATCTGAGGCCGCTATCATCGAGGGGAATCGGCACATATTAACATATTTATTATGAAAATGTACCGATTCCCCCTGGATGAAAAACACTAGGTAGAACGGTCTATTAATCAATTTGTGGGTTAATTGATGATTTGTTTCGGGTATCAGATTGGCTACCGTGCACATGAATTATATTAGCATAGTTCAACAAAAAATTCCTCAGCCGTTGCAGGTTTCTCTTTGTGAGGTTGATATTTTAAACTTCGCTGTTCGTAATAAACTTACATGGCTCTGTATTTGCTTCCGCCGCATATTGTACAAATGTCGATTTCATCTCGTAATCCTTTCAAACAACCTAAACACGGTCTGGAACCTGTTGATCCTTTCTTCAACGATTGATTATGATTGCCACAATAGTCTCCGTAACAACTTCGGTTACAAATTTCTGTTGATCCTTGAAACATACAGACGCCATGCCATGGGCTGATTGTGGAATGTTACGAGGATACGATGGCAGGAAAGGGTCCCTGACACAGAGGTTCTCACACGGGCAGACGTTAGAAAACACTCTGCAGATGACATTATAGCTGATATCACATTTGAAATGGGTAGGTCATGTCACCAGGATGTCAGAAGAACGACTACCGAAGATGATATACTACGGCACGATGAAGGAGGGAACACGATTTCATAGCAGTCAGAAGAATCGCTTTAAAAGATTCCCTGAAATTATCTTGAAACACTTCAACATTGCCCCTGAGTCTTTGGAAGATCTCTCACAGGATCGCTCCACCTTGTCGAGTCTCATATATGCTGGAGCTACAGGCTTTTACTGTGAAAATTAAATTTTAATAAATTGGAATAAAAATATTTTAAAACGATGTACTTAGGTCAATTATGTACATAAGTTAGAATAACTATAGGAATTTTTAAACAATTGTTAACAAAATTGCACCCATGCCACCTACCACCCATCCACGTCATCCCATCATTACACCATTGCCATCATAAATCAATTCTTTATTACAGTTCTTTCAGATTAAGACCGTAATACGTACCGTGTTTCAAAGCAATCAATGTTCTGCGCCCGTCTGTAAACGAAAAAGATAAACAACTCTGAAAAAAATTGAATTTATTGGACACTATGCGTTTGCAAGAATATTTGACGGGAAGAAGAAAGAATCTATTCCTGCCTCAAGTTTGGGATATACAATAATATTGTATTATTAGATGCTCAAATGAAAACAACCTGCAAACTCTATAATGTTTTCTATTGGGTTTATATACATCACGTTTTGTTAGGCAAATTTATGCAAAAAATCTTGCCATTCATGTAGGTAGGAGCAATCTAAACCAAAGAAGACATCCTCTTCACTGTAAAGATTATAGCATGCTATCTTATACAAGTCGAGTTGAAACATTGAGTATACAACTGCAGAATAAATTGAATCTGACTGGGATTACTAACATATGATATTAATAGTAGACTATATGTTTTCAACCTTTAATTTCAATGATATAAATACACAAGATCCCACAAGAGTATGTGAAGTTGCTAAGCATAATGCGTGAACTTTGCATGTCGGTGCATCAACATTAACGTTCACGCGCCAGGTATGATCTAAAGTACTGTTCAACATATTTGTTGTACGAGTTTGCACAAATTGAATGGCTCTGCATTTACATCGTGTGTATATTGAGTTAAACTATTCAATCATCATCTTACGTTCACCAGTATCACACAAAGCGAGGCCTTCTGCGAGAAGATACCTAATACGTGTTCTTTTCATTGTTGCACTTTGTTCATTACAAAGCAGTATAACACTGCAGACAAAGGGGACTTCCCACTCTTCAGTTCCCGTTACTATTGTATATTTCCAAGTGTGCATCAAAGCATGGTTCACAATCCGAATAACTTCGACTACCTTTCGAACATGTAGTATATGCTTTATTCCAAAGAAATAATTGGGCGTTTTACATGAGCTGATATGGCGAGGGTGCCAATCTGGAAAATGAATAATATAGAAAATGTTCAGACTTAGCGCCTTACGTAGGGAAATTTAATTCAATCATAAATTTAGTTAAAGCCCCAATGCCGCCGTATTTAATAAATTTCACCGTTAAGGTTTTGAAGAAAGGAAATGACTTGTTTCAAAACCTTCTAACCTTAACCGTTTTTTGGAATAATCAAGATGTTAAGTTAAACGACGTTCAAATATTCAGTTAGAATTAAGAGGTGCCACTTCTTAATTCAGTCACCGAAGTCGCTCGTAATTCCATTTGTTGTCGGGACTGCTTCAAATGTAGTGAGATTATTCATTCCACAAATTCTACTAGTGATTAATCTAACAACAGCAACATTCGCACATGGCAAACACGTTGATCAGAGAGCGAAGGAAGAGATGTAGGCCCGCTTTTCAAGCGTATCTGAAAAGTTTGAAATTAAATACGTTTGTGCACGTATCATCAACAAAATGCGGGACCATTTTCCTTTATTTCTTATACAATTTATATTTGGAACAAGGCAACCTAGAATAATATCACCTAAGCATTACCTACAGTACCCGACATAGCGTGTTGTTGACTTCTTCTCGCGTGTTCCTGCAATCGATTGAAATCGGTTGACTCACGAATGTCGCCAATCAACATCGGATTAATATGTATGCATGTGAAAATGGCTGCGTTCCTCAATTCGACGGAGAAAATAAATGGCTTATAAATATGATGAATCGTCGATATTCTATATTTTTAAAAACACCCAACGTTGTTCAAGACCAATATCTTTCAAGATTCAGTACTATTTTGGGGTGACTTTGGCATATACGACATTTTACACGCAATGGAGGCATTGTGGGGCTTTAAGGATTAGCAGTTGCTAAATGCTTATACGAGAAAACCACACATATGGTCTCTTCATATGTTCTGAATCGTATTTCTAGAGGGTTATTGGGTACAATTTGACTCCAACATTCCTTTGATTTATAATATCAACGCTTGTCTTTGACACAAAGTTATGTCAAAATTTATTTGACCTGGTTTCAATTTGTTTATACCATTGTAAAGCGGCAAAAAGTCATACCTAGGCCTGTTCGTCATATCCGACATGTAATGGATTTTCTTGCCGTAACATTCACACGTCATAATAACTATTGTCAAAAACAGCAATCGCTAAGGTTAAGGAAAATCAGAGAGAAACTTTCACAGCTTTTAAAGATGTACCCCATACATTTGTCCATCTCAACTGTAGTTTTAATCGTAGACACAATTTGGCATTGTTGGATCTTCAACTTTTTGTAGGAGTCATGCGTTAATCAATATCTTTCTTCAATGGTTTAATGGTCATTGACTTGTTTAACTCTATCCATAGGGTTTATTTGATATCTGAACCCAGTAAATGTAAACAAAACTGATAACATGCTGAATAGTTTGTAATTTCATGACTTAGACCATGCATATTTAGATGTACAGTTTACCTAACAGTTGCAAAAACTACTACTACTGCAGCTACTACTACAACTTCTACTACCACTACTACTAACAATAATGAAAAGTAAAGACATGAAGCACATTACAATTACTGGTATAGCACGTTTCATCATTTGGTCGCCAACACTTCCCAAGATAAGTAATATGTTTCTATAAATATAGTGAAATCAATGTATAATTTTAGCAAAATAGAACATTATTCAAAGCCAAATAGAAATAGATACTACCTCGAAATAAATTTAGAAGTTATTAGTCAAAGTACTTCGTAGTCTCATGAAGAAGTTTTCATGTCGCTGGAATTGTACTTACATGGTTTTCTTTGAATTTTTTAACAGTATTATTATTCAATGTCAGCGTCGTCGATCCTAGTGATACAAAGTTGTGCAGTTCGGTAACCGACATACAAGTTCAAGACGAAGCTATTTTGATGTGTGAACGTCCATACTATGGATGGAGTATTCAAATTACGTTGCACAGACCAAATACGATATCAACACTGTGAAATACAAGTACCAGCAGGTAAAGTAACTGGTATTATCAGTATTAAAGAGCATGTTGTTATGTATATTTAATTTGTACTGTTACGAATATGTAATTTAGTTACTTGTGTGTTAATTTTGAATTCTTTATATTTTATTTTTGTATCATTGCATTTTATTGTAATGATCATTTTCACGGGATTTGATATTTTTGAAAGAGATATTCTGTTTATATTAAACGCAGTAAGACTCGCGTAAGCACTATTTTTAATTCACTTGGATCTTAGATTTCGTAAACATCGGGTGAAAACGATTGGCTATTACCAAGGTCATTTTCTGGCCTACGTGTAACATTGCATTGTTTACTGCGCTGTTGATGATTAACTGACCACGTGTTCCATCGTGAGCGCCTGAAATGACGTCTTAGTTCGATTTAAAAATACTCCTATCTCCATGACATAGTCAGTCGCATAATATACCTTGAAGAAGACAGGTATATTTCTGTTAGGTGCCGTAAAGAGTCGTATTTTTACACCCACAGCTCGAGATGTTTTATCGCAGATGACAGCTTGTTCAGAAGTTGATCTATTTTTTAGAATATAATAATTTATTCTCTGGAAAACTACACAAGTGCTTCTTTTGTATAAAAGTTTTGGGACAAAGACATTCAGTGGAAAATTTTTCTAAATTGGAACATTATAAGTTGTGGTTCAGCGAGGAACTGTTGACATTCGTTAAAAGACTTCACCTGACGTCATCATCCTCCATCTTGGAACCTCGTCGGGATTCGAACCTGGATTCAGTTTAGAACTGTCTAGTGATAAGAAATATTTTTTTCAATTCTAGGATAAATGTTTGGATTATATTCACAAATTGTAAGTCCTGTTTCCTATTTTCCCTTTTGTACCGTGGTTTCTAGGGAAATAAATTATTTTTGTAAAAACTTACAAAGCTTCTTGGCTTCGCTCTTTTCTTTTGTTACTTTTGTACGAGCCTATACGTAACAGTACTGTTTGCTAGTTTCTCTTCCATGAATATTTGATATGCATAATTTTATTTTGTACTTGACCTTGTCCACATCAAGTTCATGTTGTACCTGACGATTAACTTTAATTTGGTAAATAAATAAATCATAGCTAATATTTTCCCCTATGGGCGCGGGTTAAATATTAGGATCATGATCAATCAAAGTAAACATGTTTATGTGGGTCTGGGTCTAGGACATTGGTAGTCCCCATGAAATAACCTTGTGTGCTAGATGTTTACCACAGTCTTTTTTGTTTGTTTTTGTTTTTTTGTTTTTTTTTGTTTTTTTTTTGTTGTAGCAACAGTTCTTGCCTTGCTTACAAATTAGTTTTTTCTAGAAATGAAGATCTTGGTTCTTCTTTTTTGTCTTAGTTTTTATACAATCTTGTTTACTTGAAACATTAATCATCCCTGCAATAACATCTGAGGCAGGAATCAGTCTTAATGTTATGTTCACTATTTCATTCGGGTGGAAAATATTTATTCAAATTATCATTCACTGGAAATACAACGTTCTCTTAAATAATAATCTTGGACAGAAACATTAATCTGGCATTGTAGTGTATTCAGACAAGGACATCCCAGATTATATTATTGTGATTAATTGGAATACTCTAAATACATCATCACACTTCAGGCTACTGGTACATTAGAACATTCAAGACTACAGGCATAGCAATGCCTTCCGAGTTGGCTCTTTTCTCGAACACTACTGAAATTTAATAGAACTTTATTCATTCGGTCTGGCGGTAGACCTTTTCGGAATATTTTGGATTTAATTCGTAACACTTTAAGTTCGTTTTAAAATTTCTACTACGTATTGAAGGGAAATCATTATTTGTTGAAATTTACAAAACTTGTTGGTTTTTGCTCTTTTCTGTTACTTAGTGTAAGACTATGGAGTCGCAATAATATCTACAGATTTTAAATACTGAATGCTAAAAATAATGCAGCTCCAATCATTTCGCCCCTATTTATTAAATAGGTGTACATCGATATCAATATTTTGTCCCTTAGTGAATCTTCAAACTGTCCTAGGCTGCTTAAATAGATAGTGAAGGTAATATAGTACCATCAATAAATTAAAAACCCATATGTCGGCAAAGGGACTAGGCATATTAAACTTGTGTTTGAAAATGTGAATGATACAGATTCTACAATTCTGACACCACTATTGTTCTTGCTATTGACACTACATCCTATACAAAGAATGCCTGTAATAATAATAATAATAATAATAATAATAATAATAATAATAATAAATAATAATAATAATAATAATAATAATAATAATAATAATAATAATAGTGTTTATTTATAATATAGGCCACTGGTCCATGATAAATATCCATACATCATGCGGTACAATAAGATGTTTTAGTACGTAACAAAAGATTTTGGAAGTGATATACATGACAGAGATCATTATTGCATTTTTCGAACTGGATGAGATACAAGTAAATATTACATAGTAATCATACAAACGAATTCAAGGGGAATCCTGCATGAAGCAAATTTATTTTATTGATCTACAATCTTATATAGCAGGAGTGATTGATAAAACTGTTTCTCTAATCTTAAAAGCTTTTATAGTAAATATTACTAAACTCGTTTATCAGAGTTTTATTAGTATCAGTTTGTATTAAAAAAAACCTAAATGTTTCTAAAGTTGGATTTTTATATGCAAAGCTGCATTATACTCTACAAATACACAACGTTTCTGGCGCCCTGTAAAGAATCAGGTACCGGTATGCAAAGCAATATCACTTCTATAACTTGGGATGAATATTTTTCAGTATTATTTAATTTTTCCAGTTCTGTTGACCAGATTCAGGAAAATGAAAATATTAAACTAATTCATGAGACTGATCACAGAACAATTACTGAAGAAGAGGTACGCCTAGCATTAAGTAAACTGAAACATGACAAAGCTAGGGGAATAGATGCTTTATCCAGCGACACTGCCAACATAATAGCACCAATATTATCACTATTATTCATAAACTATTCGATGTTGGGTATTATTCAGAATACTGATCAAACGGCTGTCATCATACCAATTTTGAAGAAAGGGGATGCAAATGAACCCTCCAATTACAGAGGCGTCAGTCTACTACCTGTATTAAGTAACGTGCTTATATCAAGTTTAAAGAATAAGATAAATGAATGGGTGGAAGAAGACAAATAACTGGACGAAGAGCAAGCAGGATTGAGAGCGGGGTATTCCACAGCAGATAATATATTTGTATTATATACATTAATTTGTAAATATTTAAGAAAACGTAGGAGTAGATCCTATGCAGCATTTATTGGCTATCAAAAAGCCTTTGATAGGATAAAGACTTTTACTGTACCAGAAGCTAGTTAATGAAAATATTAGTGAAAAATGTTAAGAATCATTAGGGCAATTTATAATGATGTAAAAACATGTGTTAAGTCCAATAATCTTATTAACGATGTGTTTAATTGCCCATTGGGCGTACGCTAAGGTTTTATCGTCTTTACTCTTTTCTTTATTTTTCAACGACTTGAAACCCTTTTTATCTGAAGAGAACAGGGGAGTGTAGGCAGAAACCTTTGAACTATTTTCACCGTTGTATGCAGACGATTTAATTGTCTTTGATGACACTGCTCACCAGCCACAAAAGATGCTCAAAAGGCTGCATACTTATTGTCTAAAGTAAAACTTAAAAGTGAAGATGGATAAAAACGAAAGTGATTTTATTTCGGTGGCTATCTCAGAAGTTACGAAAAGTGGCACTATGGCCATACAGAAGTAAAAACTGAAACATATAAATATTTAGAATGCATATTTTCTTCTAAACATTTTTGGTATATGTGTCATAAAACTCTGTCCATGCAGGCGCTGAAAGCTATGCATATTTTGAAGCAAAGTCTTTCAAAATTTGGCAGATTACCCGTATGTGGATTGCTTCGTCTATTTGATAGCTCCCATCCTTAACTAAGGGACTGATGTTTGGGGCTTTACGATGCCAATGATATAGAAAAAGGTCATTTGCCATTTTGTAAATATATTCTTGGTACATCAAGTCTACTCCAAATGCATTCGTATATATCGAATTATAAATAACTAGTATGCAGTGTATAAGATATAAACGTATTTAGAAATATTGGCTAAGAATACTAAAAATGTCGGAAGACAGATAGCATAAGCAATGCTACAATATATCGTTACGATGGGGGAAAACTGCGATTATTGCGCCCACAATGTCAAAACGCTTCTTTACACATTCGGATTTGGCAATGTTTGGTGTACTCAGGGAGTAAATGATGAAAAATATATTTCTTTGATTGTTCAGCCAGAGATGTGGAGATATGTTGAGGCAAAGGTTGCAGGATGAGATTAAGTGGATGGAAAGACTACGTTTCTGTAAGTCATTGGAAGGACAATTCACTTTCAAAGATGCCGCGAATTGTCGGGAGATAGTGATTTTTGTTATATAATAACTATGCTTAGTGTGGGGAACTTGACAATGGGAGGAAACACGGGAAGATATGAAAGTATTTGCTATGAGGAAAGATTGCGTCAAATTTGTAACCTTAACATCGAAAATGGATTCCATTTTATTACTGTTTGTCCGCTATATGGAGAAATACGTAGAAAATATTTACCAACCTTTGTATAAAATAATAATAATAATAATAATAATAATAATAATAATAATGATACTAATAATAATAAGTATTATTATTATTATCATTATTATTATTATTATTATTATTATTATTATTATTATTATTATTATTGAAGGGAGGATATTATTATTATTAAAGGGAGGAACCTCGCCTATGGAAAAACTGTTCTTCAATCCACTTTTTTGGGTAATTTCTATCCTAATCGAACTGTTGATGGTGACGCTACTACTGGCAGCTGTGAAAAGGTAGCGGGAACATGTGCTCACACACTGGTGTCCGAAGCTCCCTGGTGGGTCCTGGAGCTTGAAACCTCTGTATTTATTCGGTGGTTTCGTATTTTTAACAGACAGAATAACGAGACAGGCATCACAGTCAATCGTAAGTGTGCAGAACGTAAAGAAAAATGTTTTTAATATACTAATCATTAGTATGTAAAGAGTCATACATGAAGATTGGCTACAACATGGAAGGGTTCATGAAAATATATTGTTTCCTATATACATACAGACTAGTCTTCAGGGTTCAAAACAGGAACTTAGTATGAACACTTTGAAGGAGACTGTGAAAAGAAAGGTAAAACTGTGACTTGCCTCTATCCTGGGATCGTACATCGTTATGCTGTGCATATTTACCAGAACACGCGAAATGAGTTTGAGTTCTAGGAGAGAAAGCTCGTTTCCGAGAGCTGCAACAACAGACACGCTCAACATGCCGAATAGTATCGTTATCGTTTTTATAATCAACAAATAAATAATTATTTTACAAAATGCCTAACATATGGAGTAAACGTATACTCAGACATCACGGGTAAATCCAACGCTCAGTTTGGCTCACATCACTGATATCATCACGATACTCTAATGCTGTGAAACAGCATACACACTGAATCCAAATACATGTATAC
>JAECUM010036194.1:0-64318 GCA_016617855.1 Megalonaias nervosa
CTAGTTGAACAGCATCAGTGCTAAAGAGATAGAATGGGGGAGCGTGAAAAGACCAAAGGGTACGACTAGAATGACCATCACCCACTTCCTAGTTGACATACCTGCTTACTGATGTCTTACAGTCACTTTATCTATGATTAAAATCCAGATCTTGAAATACCGGCAGCTCCAAACTGTCTATAAACAACAGGTTCTTCCTCTACTTTGTTATAATGTTGAACAGCTCTCCATCCTCCATCCCACATTAGATCCTTCCAAATATTAATTTCAGAAATCCTGTTGCTTTTAACCTTTATTTTTACTTCACAAATTTCCACTCCCAACTGCGCTTATACTCAGTTCTGGCTAACACGTTTAAGGAAACTGACGACGAATGAAGGTCCATTTCTCCACCTTCTCACACAACCTTGAATTCCTTATACATTTTTGGCCAAAACAGTTACCGTCGATAAGCACTAGTTTTCCTCAGGAATTATGTGCATCTTTCTCTTCTCTTCATCTTCACTAATTAATAATCTAGTCGACTGGTTTCTTCGTTAAGTACCTCCTGTTTTGTTTTAAAAAAAAACTATTTTGTGTACCACCCGTCTGCAATTTTGATGCTGATGTAATTTTCTCTTTCTAAATTTGTCCACATAGAACATTCCTGTTCAAAGGAATTACCGCGAGAATCTGGTGTTATCTGTCATGGTGGAGATACCAATATAATTGACCTAATATAGGCTTAATAACATTACCATTTTCCAAACTTTATGAAAAACACAACTCTACTCAGGTAGCAGAATTGAACTACAGTCATCTTCTTATCTTTGAAAATAGTTGTTTTTGCTCCATTGTAACATATAGGATCAATTCGTAGCCTCAACCACACTGAGGCTACGACATATACGCTAATTATACTCGAGCCTACCTTGAGCTTAGATATTCCCAGAGTGTGTCATAATAGTGCAGAAAACACGAGTATTTAATAGTGTAAAACCACAATACAAGTGGTTCTTGACAGCCAAGGAATAAGATTCAGTAAAATAGAAATTATTAGCTACACTTAAACTCAATTTAACCAACTTAATTGGATCTATAATTATATTCATATACGGGGCGTATGTATACTGCGGTGCATTATATCTAGGGAACCACTGTCAACTTACTCTCCCAGCTCTTTGCTTAATCATCCCCTCCACGAAATTTTTCATTCCATGTTTGACAACAATATCTGGACGAAATATGAAGTCTTTCACCATATACACAGTACCACTGATGTTAAAACTCTCAGGCATCAAGGGATGCCAGTGGTAAAGATGATTGAATTCAGCGGCTATTCTGTTCTGATACTGATGTGGTACATCAAATAACAATTCTGGTTTGAAGGTCAGTTGAAAATTATAATTGCTAAGGTGCTGCACATAATCTTCAATCACGATCTTGATTGTCTCCCCTGAAATAAGAGACAAGAATACAGGTTGATGGTATACAAAATTGCAAGCACCCATGTACCAATGAGAGAATTGCCTATACCCAGGAGAGAATTGCATATACCCAGGAGAAAATTACATGTACCCAGGAGAGAATTACATGCATCCATGAGAGAATTGCATGTACCCATGAATAAATTGCATGTACCCAGGAAGAATTTCATGTACCCATGAGAGAATCTTAATGACATTACATGATTTTTTCAGATGCAAAACTTTCATTGTTTACTATCGGAATATGAAGTAAAAACGACAAGGGAAAGGGATAATGTCCAGTCTAGTTTCTTTGCGTAAAAATATATCCTCAACAATTTATGTTTTACTACATACACTTAACGAGAATGTGCTAAGTTACAGAATGTCACACTTTCCGAGGAACATTTAAACATTAAAGTTTATGTAAATTGTGTGCTTGAGAAAGCAGTCTTTTTATTGTTCAATGGTGATAAAATCTATAACTGTTATAAGATTCAACTTCAAAACTTTAATCGTAATCACATATAGCTTCATAGGCATATAAGTGCAAAGAAATTTCTAGTCTGTCACAATTTTTAACTCAATTTATTTTATAGTATCGATCACAGAGTCTTCCAGATAATGAGATTCTTTTTATACATGCACATGTCCGAGTAGTAAGTGAAAACCATTATCATGATATTTTGATAGACGGGTAGCCTGTACTGGACTGAGAAACATTCAAGGCTAAGTAATGTACTTTCAGTCTATTCACATTATTGTGAACTTGGATATACTCTGGCCTTAAGGATCGACAGTCATATGTTTTTTGTGGTGGGAGGGAGAGAGACTGGGAGGAAAATTTTCGTTCAAACCAGAATTATTTTCATTTCACTTTAAGATACTTTAAAAAAAAAAAAATAAGATAATGGATATAATAATTTCTCATTTTGTTCTAAAAATCGGAGAAAAATATTTTTTCCCAATTTTTCCCGCAAACATCTGAGGTTGCATCACCACCCTCTTCTGAAATTAAATGGTTTGTCCCTTAGAAGATACCCTTAGTCTAGGCTTGGTAAGGTTTTCATCTTTCACAAGCATATACAGATGGACCGTGCCACTCGGACCGCTTCAGCTTTCATCGTTTTGTATTAGATAGCCAGACAAGGACATAGAGATAAAAAAAAGCAAATACAACAGAAGCAATAGGAAAACGAGGCACCAAAAAAATACGGGTGCTCTAGGTGGAGCTGCGAGTGATGACTGCAATGAAGTAAAATTAATAATGAAAATAACGCATGCCAATTCACATCCTTAAAGCAAAGAACACGAAATTTATATATGTAAAAATTTGTTGTGGAAATAATTTAATTATATACAAATCTCGAGTTTTTTGGACTTCATGTACAGTATGACGTTATAATCGCGATTATATCAAGACTTTCTCAAAGGATCAGATTAGAACGTATCCGCGTGATTTAAACAGCCCATTGGGGGCGTAGTACTTATGGCTCTATCCCCACACTCGTTACGCAAATCCTCTAAGCAGGTACAGTCTGGACAGCTGGAGTCTAATACTCAGATTGATGCTTAAATTTGTTTTTCACCTTAATATTTGAGCAACAGATGTACACAAAATAGCATAATGTTCAGCTGCTACATTTACTTGCCTATGATAATAAGTTTTGTTGTCTGAAAAAGTTGTTCATCATCCCACTCTGGATGTTCACCCTTCAGTACATCACAAACTCTGTTATGTTCCCTCATCCAGATTGTGGCATACATAAATAGCCCGGGCATTAGGCAAAAATCTTTGTGTCCCAAGGCAAACTTCATTTCATCTGGTGTTGATTGTGGATAGTACATGGGGACATTTGCGTCCTTAAGAAATGGTGCCCATTCCTCACCATTTATTTCCTGAAAGGAAAAATACTAGATCATTCTGCACCAATGCTCATTTTATATGAAATTTATTAAATGAGATAAATCGTGTTCTGTGTTCTGTATTACACATTATCAACCGAAGTGAGAACAACATTAAAGCTGGGGTATTTCATATTATAGATAAAATGATGATGGTTGGGTATTTATCGATGTGTAAATTTTACCTTATGACTCACAAAGTAAATAAACTCCGAAAGACTTTTAGGTAAATTTTACACATCGATAAATACCCAACCATCATCATTTAACCCTTATAATTCCAATTTACTTCCTTTCTGTCACCATATCAGCAGATTTCATCAACAAAACACTCACTTTTAGGTAGATCGAAGTTTTCTCACATTACCCTCGTAACTGCGACAGTTGTTGTTGTTGTTGTTATAGGGTTTAACGCCATTTTTCTGCACATGGCGGCCAGTATTAATGGTGGAGGAAGAAACCGGGAAAACCCGGAAAGAACCACCGACCCATGAGAAGCTACCGGCAAGTTTTCTCACATACCCACATTGGCCGAGCCCGAGACTCGAACTCACGCAGACAGAGGTGAGATGGTAGTGATCCGTGACGGTGAACGCTTTAGACCACTCGGCTACTCGGGGCCCCCCGTAACTGCGACAGGATACAAAGCCCGATCTTCGCTAGCCAAGAGTCGTCGATCCTTTATATTGTAATATAGGGTAGAGTGCCAGAGCGGGTCAGTGATGTATTGTTATGAGCATTATTTTAATAATATAAAAAAATTGCTATTTAAACCAGTCTATTCCTTTTTTGTAACATTTCGCTTGCGTATAGCACGTGTTGTTATAGCATCCGTTGTTCTTTTTTTTTAATCATTCCCACCTTTTCAAAAGCAAATCGTGTCCATGTTTAGTGAGATCCCGTGCTCGACATATGACCCTGACCTTTAATAACAGCTAGTGAAACATTATCGAAGCAAAGTGCAATCATTTCTCAAGATTGTCTTGTAAAGCTTGCCACGCGCTTTCTTTGTCAAAAGTAGTGAGTGTTGAAGTGCAGGATGACTGCGCAATTACATTGTTTTAACTTCTATTGGGCGATTTTAATCACTAGGTTGAAAATTTTGGTCGGAAATAACAACGGTCGGCGGGTGAAGCTTGTTCTTATTATTATGGTGTAAGACGTTGGTATAGATAAAGCTTCACATAAAATTACCTGGAAACCTGGGACCAAAAGTAGTCCGTTGAATTTACCGATATATAATAATAACTGCTTGATCAGTGTCACGTGACCGTTTACATCCAATCAGATTGCAGAAAATTCGGTCAATTCATAACAATTGGAATTATTTCTGTTTACCTGTCAGTTCATAGATTTGTTACATAACAGTAATTATATTTTTAATCATGGAACATCAGTGTTTGGAAGATATCTATCAAACCAAGTAATTTTTTTATAATAATGGCGTCATTAATAATGAGCCATATTGCGAGTCTTTTTTGAAGCACCGAATAGCTTTGCAAATTGTTTCCTGTGAAATTTCTTAATAAATTGTGATATTGTTTAACAATGTTTGAGGTAGAAATAATTAAGTGCATTAGATTCTGGATGTAGTACGTGCAATGAAATGTGTACTGTTAAATCATATGAATGGACGCGTATTGATAAGTCATACGAGTGTGAAGCAATACCAGTTGAATTGTGTCAGATCAGAGTATCGTGAATGTGTGGTCCTCTGTTTGATAAATAAAACTTTATTTATGGTATTAGTGCTTTACAAAACCTTTCAACTGACAACGAATGTTACACTGAGGTCCTAAGAAATAGTGAAAGCATCGACCTTAAACCAAACTCGCGCATAGGGTTAAGCATTGAATTTTTCTCTCGGTCCTGAGTTGAACTTGTAACCCTAGGATGTTGAACTTTGTTCAACACGGACTGATTGGTGCTTAAGAGCACGTCAATACATGAAGAATTATATAATGCCTGACAATTGCAGTAGAATGCCTTGCCTACAAAAACCAGGTCTGATCTGGGGAAGATTCCAACCAGTACCTTTCTAGTCGTGAGTAAGAAGTGCTAATCAAATAAAGTGACAGTTTGTTTGCAACGAAAGGAATTGCCTACGATAACAACGGGAATTTTATTTGTTTAAAAGTAAAAACAGACAGAAGGACATGTTGTATGCCGTATGTGTCCATGACAAAAAAATGAGCATAATAATGTATAAATGAACAGATCATAACAGATTTAAGGAGGAATTTTACTAATCTGAAGGGAGGCAGAAGGGAGGGCCCTAGAAGAGCAGAGAAGAGTTCCTAGAAGGGCGTCTGGAGAGAACTGAGGGCAGATTTGAAGAGCGCTCTATTATTTCCGTTAACTGGAACACTGTTTTATAAAGAAGTTTCGCTTAAGTTTCGTCTGCAAAGAAGCCCATTGAAACAAATTGATAGTAAGATGTATTTGTATTATCCAGTACGAGACAGAAGTCATAATCGGGTCACCTTACATACAGCATTCTTTTAGTTCATAGCGCAAGGACAAACTGAGATAATAAGTAAAGTCAAATCAGTGAAGTAATAATGCGATGACCACGTCATTTAGAGCCGTACAGATAAACACAATTAGTCTGGCACCCTTATAGAACAAGTATATTCCAGTAACGTTGAGATGTAAAGGCACATTTTGCCCCTTTTTTTTTGGGGGGGGGGATATTAGAATCAGACATTGCATACATTAGATACAGATGGCTCAGTGCTTACTTTCTTTGCATGTGAAGACCTTGAATCAACCCCTTCAATGAAAATGGACTCTTCCTTCAACCAGAATGACTCTGATCATGTTCCTCTAATTCTAATTTCAAGAATCGATCTCTTGAGAGAACGAAAATGACTTACCTGCGTTCGTAGTTTTCCATCTTTGAAGCTCCTCAGAACATTTTCAACACCTTTATCTTGGCCATAAATATGGGATACATCAACCTGAAAGAATGATAACAGCCATTACAGCCTACTGTTGTACTTTATGCCAAATTATGCCATTAACATATTTGTTCGTTGTTATAATTAAGAAAACAAATTAAGAGACATACGTGCAAGGTAGTTCGAAATGAAATTATATGCCAAAGTATGGAAGTTGTGACTAATATAATTCAAATAATTTTGTATCTTTACCCAGAGATTTATAAAAAGGACAACAAAAGCAGATTGGTAGATTTACATACCTATGAAATATACACAGAGAGAGAGAGAGAGAGAGAGAGAGAGAGAGAGAGAGAGAGAGAATGTTTTCGTTTTCATAAAACTAACGAAATAAATACCCCATGTCCTCCCCACTGGAAGCCAGGTCCTCTTTTGAAATCTGTCTTGAAGAACTGATGTGAGAAATGCTGAGCAAAAAATACAAATAAACCATTTGAACCAGCAGGATCTGGAATAAATTTGTCTCTTGTGAATAACTTGTCTACTATGAGTTGTGCGTCTGGCAGTGTCTTTTTTCCTGGCAAGAAAAGGCACAGAAAAATATGAATACAATCTATTTTGAAGGTTATTTTATTTATTAATTATACATTTAGCAATATCAATGGTTTGCAATTAATTGTTCCAAGCAATAATTCCACTTATTAATCATCTAAAGTAAGAATCTCGTTTAATTAATAACATAAAGTTTTAGACAATCCCCCGCCGCCCCCCCCGCCCCCCCGAAAACAACCCTTAACCCCCCCCCCCAACCACGCAGTTACAAGGTGCATATAGAGATAATATCAAGTAGAGCTGGTACTATTGAAACATTTATACCGCAGTATATCTGAACACTGTATACTACAGTTTGATTAAGCACCAATAATTCAATGTTCTGTGGCAATGGCCTGACAATTTTTTTATTCAATTTCCAACTGTTAATAGCTGGAAAAATATCTTGCTCTGATTTAAATAAATATAACATGAACGTATATCCATGATATTATTTGGGAAATAGTTTTTATCTGGAGATAAAAGAAAAAATATTTTAGCTCTACTGAAAATTACAGCCCCTCCCCTCGCGAAAATGCAATAAAGTTACCTTCTAGAAGATGAATTTGGTATGTGTATGTTAATTGCTGTATAAGTTGTAATATAAAAACTAACTAAGGTGGAATAATGAAACTTGCACTCTATCTGACACTGTAAAAGAAAGTGTTAAAATTAGAGAGCCTGTAGATAAAAATAGAAAGTATTGATACTGAATCGTGTAATTTACTAGCCACACTATTGATGTAATAGGCAGGGAAACTTTGAGTGGGATGCCAACAGAAGGGCAAGACATTTATCAAAGAGGGCAAGTAAATATCAAAACACACTCAACAAACGAGACGATATTTAATAGCCTTGAGAAATTGCGTAACGTTCAGACAGAAAACAGCTGCGCTCCTGAACATCGTAGGCTGATTCGCAGTCATACAAAGGAATATGTGAATTAACACATTCAAACATGCTAGTAAATAGCAAAAATATGACATGGTTTTTTTTTGTATTTTTGGGCTGTTTTTTTTTCTTTCTTTTTAATCCGAATTTTTTCGAACGTCGGATTTGGTAAAACTATTTTTCACAACATTCCATTTGGCATCCGCGTTAGCAGTCGTGATAAGTGTCAAACTGGTACATAATTAAAGGATCAAAGTTATAAATATATTTGTAATATTCACCGTTAATTTGTGACAGAAGTTACCGTTTTGTAAGAAAAGATAATTGTTTGAATTATTTTGTCATGAATAGTGAAAAGACGTTATCACTGAAAAATCGTAACAAGACTCCTCTGGAATTTCCGTACGTTCCTTACTGATGGACATTACCGAATTTACCAGTATAGTCAATAAGTTACGTTGGTACGTACGAATGTAAACAAATACCGCGGTAAACAGGTACACCGGTAATATAACGCACCTCTCATATCACGTAAAGATTTGTGATTGACAAAATACTGGATGCATTCGATGTATAGTTTCAAGGTAAAAAGTCATTTATATTAGCTGTGCTGTGTTAAATTTCCAAAACATTCAATGATCATATTTGGAATATGTTTCGACTAATTTTCCAAAACTCTTTATTTTTAATAGAAACATAGCAAAAAATAATTACTTGAACGGAAACGTTATTTAAAGCACCAAACTTAAAAATGCTGTAAAAATAAACACTTTAGAACAGGATAAACACAACCATAAAAATGCTGTTACAAATGAACCAAAGGTTTTAATCGCTACGTTTTTATCACGTTCGTTACTGACGATCCGCTGAAATAGTACATGAAAGTAACTTAAAGGGAAGATGTCCGAGCCTTTCCAACAATGACCGGTAAATCAACTTTGCAATATGACATCATATTTGTGTATACATGTACCTTGTTTGTCAAAACGCGTCATTCGCAGGTCACACACCATTACGGCCATTTCTACCACTATAGAATGAGACGACTTATCCTTGGCTGAAACATTCCTAAGTTTCTTTTTCAAGTATAAACTTTTGGAGAACTTTATTGTACTTGTTTTTATTTTTAGTCCGTAAAGGTATCACACGCTTTTGGCAAGTTTCCATTTTTGCTTAGCGTACTGAGTTCTCTGTCATTTTTCAGACCCCTCCGTTTTTAATGATTTGTTATTCCTTAGTAGTATTTCGACATGGAATTTGGTAGAATAGCCATAACGCATTCCGATTGGAGAAGAGCATTGCTGCCATAAGATCATGACTGAGTGAATCTTTGGGAACACGTTTAGATTAAACAGTAAAATCCTGGTAATAAGGGGCAGGGCTTCAGAGAGAGATCACTGGCCCTAGGGTAAGAAACACCCGGGCCTCTCCTAGCTCTTGTTCAAACAAAATTTTTCTTTTATAAAATTTAAAAAGTGTTGTTTGTCCTGGGCCCCCATACGGGCCCGGGTCCCGAGGATATATCCCCGGTTGCCCCCCCCCCTTGTCGGCCCTGATAAAGGGAATACGCTTTGTTTGCTTATTCATGAATATCATATATCTATTATTATCTCCAAACGCCAAAGAGCTTGGATATTAATCATTTTTCCTCTGTTATTTTTAGGGACAGTTTTTTTTTTTTTTAAAAAAAAATTGTTAGAAAAGAAGTATTTTGAGCAGTCAGGTTTTTTTTTAAAAGAAGCTTGTAAAGCATCACAGTTTAGTTCGTTATATTTTTCCTAATTTTGTCTAGAATTTTAATAATGAAATCCAGTGCAGTTGTTTTAAGTACACTAAGATTGTCATTCACCTGTTTTGCATAGACTTCGACGCATCTTATAACAAAATTCATTGTTGGTTCTGGAGCATTTTTATAAATAAATCAAAATTGCATTTCATTGGTGTGACTGGATTTTGTTTGTGCAAATGAACTTTTAGAAAGAAACCGATTGAAGCACGCCTATTTGGTTGTCGTCCTACGCAAAAGTGAAACAGCTGAATTCAATACGCGTTTTATTTTATGTTTACTCCTAAATGCCGCTTTCTTTTAAATGCAATAAACACTATTCACTGGTCAAGCATGTCTCCAAGAAAAAAAGATGAATAAAGTTAAATAGGCAAAGGCTAGGACACATGAGCACAGCTTCTGTCACATGTATACAGACTGGTAAATGGCATCTTCCGACTTTGTTTTGCTCTCTCTCTCTCTCTCTCTCTCTCTCTCTCTCTCTCTCTCTCTCTCTCTCTCTCTTTGATGTTAAGTTCCAGTTTATTTTTGCCTCGACGAACTTTTACTTGATAGAAAGACATTAATCTACAGTTAATAAGATTTGATTATTAAAAAAAATTGTTTCGATCCTTCCTTCCATACATCTCATCAGTTGGTAGCTGCCAACTAATATTTGTAATTTGTTAAGAATGTACCCACATTTTTTGTTTAAACAAGTATTTACACAGCGTTCGTATCATCAAGCATGATGTTGCCAGATTTGCATCATGGTGAATTAAATAGTTTAACGTTCATTAGTTAGGTGAAAATATTATCTTTGTTTTCTTGATGCACATGCTCTCTCTCTCTCTCTCTCTCTCTCTCTCTCTCTCTCTCTCTCTCTGATTTGGATTTTTAACGTAGCTTTAACAATTTTCCAGTCATATCGCAACGATGTCTGCAGTGCAGCAGTTTATAAAGATGTCTAGCACTGGAGCATCATGCCGCAACATGTAGCACCATGTCCCACCCAGTCACATTATCCTGACACTAGGCCGACCAGTCCTAACACTAACGTCTTATTGCTGAGCGCTTAGCGAGGCAGCTGTTAGTACGATTTTTATGTCTTTGGTATGACTTAGCCGGGGTTCGAACCCTCGACCTCCCGCATCCGAGGCGAACGCTCTAACCACTAGGCCACCGGAACTGTCTCCTTCAACTTTCTAACAGCCGTCATCGGATCAAAGTCTTTTATATCAACACAAACAAAATTTACTCTGATAAGTTTGTCAAGAATGTCAGTACTCAGCCTGCAAGGCAACGTTATTTTCATCGTATTCTGGCGTGAAAATTATCGCTCAAACTCCCCGCTTGACACTGGAGGTACCTGTGAAATTTCTATCGAATGAATCGCATTCGGGTACTGTCCCAAAGAATTAGGTTGCTTTTTCTAACTTGTTGATAAGCTTAAGTGAGCGGTCTACCTTTCAGACAGTTGCGCAGAAATTACCTAAAACAGGGGCACCTTTTTTGATTCTTCGAAAAAAAACCCCCAAAAAACGAAAAAAAAAAAAAAAAACTGTAAACAGGACCAAGTCACCTTTAAAGGGGCTTAGTGGACAACACCTTTATTGTTTGTCCGACACAGAAGCAGTATATAAACTACACACATTGACTTTTGAGTTGTACTTTGTTAAACAGTTTATTTTACGGCTTGATGGATAAACACATCAAAGACAATTTTATACAAAACTATCTAGAATATCTGATGACCAAAGTATGTGTCTGTCACAGCCTTTGAAATGGTCATCATGTTTGGCAAAATAAAAGAGTTATAAAAGCCTGATTAGAACTCAAGGGTGTGTGTGCGGGGTGTGTGGGTGACGACAGCCAGGCGGCTCATTTTAGCATCATGTCACAATTCCAACTAATCGAACATTAGCAAAGGCAGGTAACGCTGGCGTCGATTTTTGAAAATCTAACTCCACATTAGTTTTAATGGAATATTTCGCAAATTAGATTGGAATAAATGTTATCGGAGAAACGGCGAATTTAATATAAAACAAAATGTTCCATGCAAAAAAATGAAAGTAAGATATGCAATGTTGATTTTTACGCACAATTAACATTCATAAGGTATCAAAAACTCCTGTTGCAAAGCTGTTTGTAATTTGTTTCTTTTTCTCTGTCGTCACCACTAATCAAATTTGAGATTTTTATTAGATATCTAATAACACTGAGAGCAATAATGCATTAGCCATACATATCGATCAGACACCATTGGGCTCGAATCTTTACAGCTGTAAGAAGTCAAGTACAATATTATGATCATCTTAAAGCGATTTGTTAACGCCTTACATACCTCCAGGAAAATTGGGGAGAAAACTGGATATACGAGAATGAATGTCAGACTTGTAGTTTTCAAACCCAACATAATATAAACGTCGGCTTTGTTTGAATTTGCCTGGCAAACCCTCCCCTCTTTATCTCTTTCACCACCCCCCATAAACAGAACATACACATTCAGCTAAGAATTATATTATTGTACATGGTAATGTTAACAGCCTTCACATAGACAACACTGAGTAAATTGACTAAACGTGACCTCACAAACTTTTAGTGACCACTTTCAGATTTACCAATGTAAATTATGGCCCCTTAATACCGTCAGTACACGTTTGATATAATTTACTCACTGGAGCGTACCGTTGCGTGGAATGTTAAATGTTTCATGCTGTTCGTTCTGATTACATTAAAAAAGAAGACTTTCGTGATACTCTCTTTTAGTACTCTAAAGTATTTATCAAGCAGTTAACTGAGAAATAGTAGCAGCTGACTGCAGATCACATAAAGAGTTTTGATCCATATTAGTTCCAAATGTTACTGCTTGACGTCTTTGAAACGTTTTGCACAGGAGTACACGTGGGTCTTTTTTGCTTCTGAACAAGCAGTACATGTATTGTCACGTTGCTTGGAACATAAATTTCTTGTACGAACGTCGAAAATATATTTTAAATTCTGAATTTGCATTAGGTGAAAGTTGTCTTCTCTCCCGTATGTGTTTTTTAAAAATAAGTTTTGTATTTTCTGCTGAAATGTTCATAAGCGAATCCAGAAACAGAAAACCGGAAACGCAGAATTTTCAACCGGATCATTGTGTAGTGACAAGTGTTAAGGTAAGATGCTCGTCTGTGCTCGTTATGATAATTTTTTCTTAGGGACTACATTGTGATGCAAAATAGCTGATTGGCACACTTTGTGTAGTGAGACCTGCAGTCACCTCTTTTAGTGGCTTGAAGGATTTTGTCAAAAGCTTTTAAGTTAATAAGTGATTCCTTTAGATGTGCAGCAAATATAACATGTCTTTCCTCTAGCTCTTTTTGCACATTTCGTTTGAAGAATTATATTGAATTTCTGCAGGTTGAATGAGTGATTCGAAGATGGGAAATACAGCTTAATCATCTTTCTGTGGATCCTTTTCTGTACATTGTTGACAGATTTAGCAAAATATGAGTAGTTGGAACAAATGGGATTCAGGTGTGGGATTGCGATTACTTCTAATAGATTACATAGACAAGTTCACTTATACTTTGTACATTACTTATATGGTTGCTGTAGATGTGCAATTAAGGACTATTACATTTTGATTAGCATGCCAGAAGTGTCGAGATAGTCATGTCTGCGACTGTATCTACGTGAAGGTTTTGTAATTTCTATCCGCTTACCTGAAAGAACTTTCTTCGGATAGGGCTATTTCAAATGTTTCAACATGCACGCGTTGCTATCACACACACACACACACACACACACACACACACACACACACACTATCTATCTATCTATCTATCTATCTATCTATATATATTATATATATATATATATATATATATATATATATATATATATATATATATATATATATATATATATATATATATATATATATATATATATCTGCAATAAACTGATAAGGAAGAGTGCAAAACAAAATTCTAACTGGCGTAAGCTAGTGAAGATTAATCCTTTTGTGTAACTTTTCAGATTCTCCGACATCCTTGAAGGCTTCATATCTTCAATGTGATAAGATACATTACATTTTCTGTTTTGCACGTTCTGTTTGGATCTGTTTGGAACATGCATGTTCAGCTTTTCGCTAGATGCTGTGCTGGAAAATGTGATGGTCTCTATCATATATTGATGGGTTATGCACCTTTTATTGCACAGGGGCCAGATTCATAGATCTGACTGGATGAAAAAGAAGCTGTATAGAAGCCCAGTTGCAGAATACTTCTCTTCCCGTGACCACACTTCAGTGATGTAACACTTATTGCAATTGCTCACAACCCTAACTGGACTTCCGAAACCAGGAAAGAAAATGAATCTTAATGAATACGCCGCCTTAGAACATTGAAACCAAAGGGGTTTAAACCAAGATGAATAGAAAAAGACAGCCTCACACAAATAACATCGTCATCTTTTTGCAGCCGGCACATTTTCATTTAAATAATTCTTTCAGTTTTCTTATTAGCCACAGAATAAGCTATAATCACTACTAACACAGTGAAATATCCGAGATATAATTTGCGGTTACTCAAATTTACATATGAAATAGATGGCGATATGGCTTATCCATATCTACGTCATTATAAAATATTTTACAGCATTAGTATCTAGTTGAAGTCGATTAGTTGAGACCTAAAAAATTTCAAACCTTTATTTCTGAGTAAATGTTTGTAACCTCAGCGCTTTCTCTGTCTGCCTTGTCTCTTTTTTGTATTTGCCTTAGCAGCAGAGAGGGTGAACAGACTTTAGCAGAGTTAGCTGGCGTACCCATGTCAGAAAAAGAAAAAAATATAACCGCAAGTTTGATAGCAGGAAGTGGTCTTCGTGTTAGAAGATAACAAATATAATAAAGATGTTTAAACGTATATCTGATCCCGCATTCGACATGGGCGCACCAGTACTCAAAGATGAGTCTGTGCGCGATTATCAGTATTATTCTTATGACGAACGTGTACCTAATGCACGAGGAAGAATCGAATTACAAGTTCAGGATACAAATAGATATTTCTTACCCGCTGAGGCATTCATTGAAATCGAAGGTAGACTTTTGAAAGTAGATGATACAGCATACGGAATTGGTGATCGAGTTGGTTTTGTTAATAATGGCGTCATGGCGTTATTTAATAGTGCCACATATATCATTGGCGGAAAGAATATTGAATCATGCCTGGAAAACGTCGATGTTGCCACGACGATACTTGGCCTTGCAAGATACTCTGATGATTACTCGAGATCAGCTGGTCCGTCAGTGATGTTTGCCAAGGACACAACTGATCATCCAGAAAACAGAAACGTAACATTAACTGCAGCTGAAACTGAAGTTGCATCAATGAATGAAAACTTCAACTTGGGATTCGCATCACGTCGAACAATGTTGAACGGCAATGAGGAGTTCTCATGCGTGATTCCGCTGTCACATATATTTGGATTTTATAGAAATGTCAGAAAAGTTATATTTGCCGCTAACACACTGTGGTACTTGTCAGAAAGCCATCGACAATGATGCAATATGGCGTGATGCTGGCGTTGATGTTGGTAAAGTGATACTAACAAAACTTTTGTTGTGGATGCCAGTAATGACTCCATCGATCACAGAAGAACAACGGTTACTCTCTTTCATGGATCAAGGTGGTAAATCAACATTGTCATGGTTGACGATGACCACAGACAGTGTTCAAAGTAATGCTACTGGGTTATTCACATGGCAGATAGCATCACAGCAGGGAGTGTCAGCACCACAACATATATTCATCGCGTTTCAGGAAAATACCAGAGTAGATTCGCAGGAACGAAATCCAATGGTATTTGATACACTTGGAGTTAGTGAGGTTTCTTTGAGGATAAATGGACATCAAGAACCATCGGAAGAAGTTTTGCTAAATTTTGAAAATAACCATGTTGCACGTGCTTATCATCGGTTGATGACATTTATGGGACGTGATCAGAATGTGGATTTTAGTTTGCAGATATCTCAGCGTGATTTTGCAACGCTGTATCCGATCTATCATTTCTCACTGGAACATTTAGATTTGTTCAGACAATCAGTCGTTGATATACACTTCCGAGCTCGTGTAGCTCGACTGCCCGCTGGTGGTTATAGATCAACAGTTGTTATACTCAGCGATAAGACAATGCTACTTGAAGGTGTTGGTGGCCGCATGAGAGTCATTGATGCCCCAGTAGAAAACGTGTAATTAGATCACTCATGATAATTATAATGTCATATCATCATGTTAGTGTCAGTGTGACTCCTGGTCAGATTAAAAAACTGCAATCAGTATCAAAAGAAAACTGTGGAGTAAAAATATCGCTAATAAAGAACAAATCATAGGTGGTTCAAATAATCTATCATTGTCAGAACGTCAACTCAAGCACTTCAATGAAGCCAAACGATCAAAGACCGGCATACGACTTAATCTTTCTGCGGGTGCCATTAAAGACATCGCTAAGACGGGTGGTATATTTCCATTTCTCTTGCCCGGGACACTTCGTTGATTCTTCCTATGTCCAATTTTGATTTACTTGATGCTGCTAAGCGATTAAATATCAAAACTTCAGAGGTGTTTTTATGCGTGATCAGTTACCGCACAAACCAAACAATGTTGAAACTGGTATCATTAATCTTGATAAAAACTCTGGTCCAGTACTCATTTGGTTGCATACGCGATTGATCCACGTGGAATTGTTTATTTTGACTCGTATGTGTTGGCACCACCAAAAGAGTTTTTAAAATATGTGAGCTATATGCAAAGTATTCCAATCTGGTATTCAACATTACCAACACAGACAATAACTGATCCGCCAATATGTGGCCGTGACGTACTCGCTATGCTCGATGCTGTATCATCATCGTCAACACCACCTCATAAAGTCGTGCACGAGTATGCGTCGTCGACGTTTTAAACAGGTATTAGTAAATATAATGGTAGATATTTACGGAAGATCGGCTAAGACCAAAACTCAGCAAGGTGATTTATCCAAGTATGCAACTCTTGATCAACTCAGGAATGACGTCGATGATCTTTTAAATCTTGCAAGCGTAGATAGTAATGAAGTCGTTATTTTTCAGGATAAACAAGGACGATAAAAATCAAGTAACATCCAGTTAATAGACATCCTTGTACGAATTATAAACGCGCTCAAAGACAATATTGTTGTATTAGATGAAAACGGTAGAATACAAGACTCTGGAAATTCAGTCAACAATTGTACGTTTCACAATCACAATCATCACTGACATTGCAAAAAGACATAATCTCCCTCAACTGTCTTATACGAGCATTTACAATTCTTTTTGTTCGTATTCGTGAGACAATTCGGATCTAATCTTTTCGTTGTTGTAATGAATCAAAATCACACAATATTCTGAGGATTAAGTTCGTCAAATATTTTTATACCGTCATGTTGTAATTTTTCAATCGCAGAAATAATAACATTAATATTTTCATGATTCATTATACAATAAATATTTATTCAAATCAAAATAAAATATTTCTGAATAATAATAATAATAATAATAATAATAATAATAAACAAAAAATAAACATCAGCAATGATGATCGGTCAACCATTCCACGGGGTCCCTTCATTGCCAGTAAAGTCACGAGGTCCTAGTTTTTGGGGTCTTTCCGTTGATGACCCTAGTCTTTTGGGTCGACCCTAGTTTTTTGTAAAGGCCTTTCTTATGGCCCACAGGCACCTCATGATACTTTTTCTTTTGTCGACAATTCCTTCTGAATGTATTGTGTGTAGTATACCCTTCAATGAGGCCACAAGCTTAAGAGCTTACATCATCCTACTGTTTATTTTGGAGGGGTTCCAATTTTCATATAGAAATTATAATTATATTATATATTATAAATATTTTTTATTTTCATGACCACTCCTCCCAGTATCAAACCCGGGGTGAGTGCAAAACAACACCCACCACGTGTTTGACGTGGTGAGGAAGCGTACATGCAATTTCTTGGGGTTTGGACCCCCCCACTTTAAGAAAACTTGGCATCGTACCCCCCCCGTCTGTTATGGGAATCGAACCCGAGGCCTCAGTATGATAATCCAACGTTATAACACTGTACCACTGTCTGATTCTTGCAAATATAAATTTTAGAAACTATCATGAGGCTACTTAATGCTGAATAAGCAGGCAACCTACGTGCGACAAGTATACTGAATAAAATCACAATTATTATTAACTGCAGCGTGGATTTATTTCAATTTCCAAACACTCATATAAAATTAAATCGTGAAATCTACGATCTTACACACACTCCTGCCGAGTTAAAGTGTACTGCTGTCAACCGTTGCCAAGGATTCTAACATCGATCGATAAATCAACTTAATGAATCTGTTAGATGGTGATGTATCTTGCTCCTGTCTAGAAATAACTTGCTGCTGTATTGATTCACACACAGTTGAGATATACACAATTACACATCAAATTTGTGAACAATATATTCATTATTTTTCTAAAATTATCAGGGACGAAGTAACATACAGGAAAGAGAGATATATCAAGAAGAATAAGAAATACGATTACGATGACACAAATAAGGATATAACTGATCGTATCCGTGAAGCCAAGAAGAAATTTCACGATGATGACGCGGATCATGTGTGATCAACATTCAGAATCAAAATATTGTCGATGCTACAATGAATGATTCGCGCGCAGGAAGAATTATTAATTATCTCAACAATCAAAGATATTTTATTTTAATAAAATTTAATGTGCAGACAGACGACGACACTTTGATTATCCGTGACAAACGTGACCCTGTCCGTGTACATGTTGGAAGTAGCATCGTCACGTTGAATAAAAATTCCAAACCAGGAACATTGACTGGTATTGACAAACCATATTATGAACGAACATATCCTGTGACTGCAGTTGTTTATGCGTTGTATCAGCTGAATGATAAACCTAGCGTTACCGATCTCAAACCGATAAAATTTTCTCGCTTAAATTGTGTAGCTGAGCGAGTTCAGAACACTTCACAAACGCGATACGTGGAAACGGTTTAACGGATCTAAGACATAAAAAAAATAAATACGTGGGCAGAAACAGTTAAAGATACCGAAGTGTCTATCAAAGACGTTGCTGAGCTGGGAAAGAAATTAAAATTCCCAATAACAGTGAAAATGTTAACCGGAGAGATTTTATACAAATCGAAATGTGAATCAAGGGGAGTCCCGATAGAAATTATTGATCATTATTCACACGCATGGACATCGGCCGTAACAATATTTCCACGAGACAGAACAGTTAGATTTTATAATGATCATATATTTGATTTTATCAGAAATAGCAGTAAGAGTGACCCTGTATCTGTTTGGCTGTTTCAAAGTTCAGAATACGTGAACTATGATCAGTTTGTACGGCCTAGCGGAGAAATCTATCATGCAGAATCACTCCAGGACGAAATGAAACATTTTGCGTTGAAATACACGAACGATAATGATGTTATCGAACAATTACTGAATAAATGTTTTACCGTTTCATCAGTTGCTGCTCACTTTGCTCAGGAGAAAAATTCATGGAAACCGACACGATTGGAATTTCTTGTTGATGTCCAACGTAGTTGTATCGAATACGGACACGGCGGATTGTGGAATACTAAATATGATTATAGCGACGTTATCTCAGTTGATATGGTAGCATGTTATCCTGGAAGTTTTCTTGGATACGGAGAGTGTTCTGAATACTTTAAGAGATTTGGTCATCCAACACACGAGATGACCAGAGTTGCGATAAAAGGACCCCTGCCAGATTTTGACGTAACTGGATTCGCCTGTATATTCATTTGAGTTTATGGAAAATCTCCATCCGATTACTTATGATTGGTTTGGAAGATATTTCTCAGAAAAACAGTGGGCTCCAATAGTACTATTACGATACATGCTTGATAATTAAATATTGATATCGTTGAAAGTAAATGAAGCAATTATATCATATCATTCACAAAAACAAATTTGGTTGCCACAGCAAAAGAAATGTTCTGATGATGAAAATCCTGATATGACTGATTATGAAAATAAAGTTGTAAAAGATCTTGGTAGGAATATAATTGGTAAGTTTACTCAAGGAGGATCATATGATCATAAACAACATTGTACAAGATTAATCATGGTCGATGCTGAATTCGATTTTATAATTGCTGATACAACGGAGAGAGGTACATTTACAAACCGAAATGATGCTTGGTTGTCAGATGGAACTAAATTAGGTACAGTTGTGAGCTATATACTGATGGTGAATCACTGCAGTTTACTCATTTAAGATCTTCGATGCTCGCGTATGTTTCGATAAATTTATTATCAATGATAAACAGATTTCCTCTGATTGCGGTTAGTGTTGCCACAGATTCATTTATATAAATAAAAAATATTTGGATTCACTAGAACAATTACATATTGGCGCTGATGCATCATGGGGCGAGTGGAGAATAAAACACGAAAACATATTAAGTTATTCTGAATCTGCCGACGTTGAAAGTAAGAATATTTATTACAAGAATAATCAAAATATCAAAATCATCAGCACCATCGGTATATGATGCTGTGGCCAGACATAAGACTGTTTACCTTAATGGGTGTGGTGGTTCAGGTAAAACAACGCGTGCGATTGAATTATTCCGGAATTTATATATGGTTGTCTTGACACCAACACATAAACTCGCCAGAGAAATAAACGAACGACGAGTAAAATCTCAAACTTATGACAGTTTATTTAGATGGTGCGGAGACGCATGGACTCCTGAACGAATGGGTGAAAAATACATTCCTAAAATTATTATCTGGGATGAAATATGCACGGTGTTGCTAGATGTATTAAGAATATTTCTTGATTGGTTGTTGACGAAAAATACTGCTGTGATAACGTGTGGCGATCATGGTCAACCGCCGCCTTTTGTTGGACAGTCTCCACACGCATGGTTAAAAACATTTGTAGATTATTACGAAGAAATAACTGATGATCATAGAGCTATTGATGAACCACTGAAAGAGTTTAAAAGGTTAATCAGACTACAACCAGAGAAGATTCAGTGTGAGATAATGCGTGAAGTAATTTCAGAAACTACGATGAATGATTTTGGAATTTGTGAAGACCTGCTGATTTGATAATTGCAAGTAGAAAGATAGTTCGTGATACACTTCAACAATTATTATTTTTGTTACATAAAGAAAAATTTTCAAATCTAACTGTACCATAATCTTATCGTCCAGCAAATACCAGACGACAGAATATTGAAGTTGAGATTCCAGGTTGCGGTGATAAACAAAATCTTGTGTTAAATGATATTACTTTAGTTCCTGTCCGTGCTGTTGAGATCGAGTTAACGATAGACAAAACTCCATGGACACTAGGATACGCTATAACGATTCACTCGTCACAGGGATTAACTATTTCTGATACAAATATTTGGATTATTGATAATCGGATCGAGTGATCAAATTTAGTTTATCTTGCGGTGTCTCGAGTTAGAAGAATATCTCAACTGCGGAAGGTTATCATAGACAATGATAATGTAGTCGTTGACGATGTCAAGGACGAAGTTATCAAGAAAAAATTATTTGGTTATAAACAATGTGACAAAAAAAAATAAAAAAAAATAAACAAGAATTTGATATTGATGCTGAATTTATTTTGACACCGAAACAACGACAGAGTAATCATTGTGTGAGCTGTAACTGTAATATGTTGTGGCAGTATTCGAACAATAATCCAAGACAGTTTACCGTAGATAGAATTAATAGTAGTCTTGGTCAGACGCGTGAAAATGTGATGCTGACCTGGCTTGAATGTAATCGATGTAGAGGTGCCAGTTTACAAAAGTGAAGGTGGTGGTAACTGCGTGTCTTCAGGAATTATTTGTAATTGTTCGCGTACAAATCCACGTTGAGGAGCGCTTAAATCTAGTCTGTAGATTGCAGGTCTACCCGTGGATCTTACCACGCTGGAAAATTTGTGTGGTTACATTCCAAATAGGATCAGTTGCTTTTTTTTTAACCCCCTTCAAGTTCACCAGGTTCATATAAGTATCTGATAGTCACATTACCTAGTACTGTTTGAGAGGAAGAGTCATGTCGTTGTATTGGTATATGTTTCTTTGTGATCCCGCTGATGGGTTTCATAGAAGTTGCACGAGTAATTTCATTATTTAACGCAGCTATCACACTTGGTAGTCTTGCAACCCCTTCGCGAGATCTTTATCTGTGGATATTTCCTTTGCATATTGGTATCCAAATAACCGCTCAGCAAGTGTTCGATTAAATCGTTCAACAATTGCCTGATCACGATGAATTGCAGTGTGTCCTCATCTGATTTTAACGTTGTGGTTTTTCATCAACGATGATACTGCACCAAAAAATTCTTTGCCAGGATCAACCTGTAGTAGTTGTGGCCATCGCAAGGGTCCTCGTTGATAAATTCGTTCAAAAGCAGATACAACTTCAGATGCTATTTTTATTGATAATGGTTCTGCTTCTTTATATCTACTTGCAGCGTCAACGAAAGTTAACGTGTATTTGTATGTGAGTGATTGACGTCTACCAGTTTTAATGGTATCGTGTGGTAAAAACAAAACATCTGCCTAATGAACTTCATTGGGAGTACTGACATCAAAATGTGCATACTGAATTTTTTTTAGGCGGTGGTAGATAAATTTGCCATATTGCCTATCGTGCTAACCAATCTGCTGAAACAGAACGTGAGACATTTGCCGCATCAGCATGTTTACTAATCGCTGCTCTACCCCTCCAATATCCTCTTGGGCTGTAATAAACCGATTCATTATTATGATAATAATTAGTTGATTAATTACCAGCCACTAGCACTAGTTTACCTTTCATCGCAGATTTTACCAGGAAGCTAGCAAGTTTTTCTCTGAGAGATTTATTTTTTATGGAATTCAGCGCGTGAATCAACTCACGTCTGCATTATATCGTTGTTGTAAATCCTTATTTTTATACGCAACATCATGAACGTGACACGCTTGATCAATCGCATTTATTGGATAATCTTCAGGTTTTGGTTGATCTCGTTCGTCAAGTCGGATATCAAGTCGGGTTCCAGGACCACAAAATTATATCCAGGTAGATGTTTTTCTCCTGGGTATTTAGCCCATGGAGTCCCTGGTAATTTTCCCAGTGAAGCAGCAATGTCACCACCCTTGATATTCATCAAGGACGAAATAAATCTGTATTTGCTTGTACCACATTTCACACACTTGCCTGTAAGTGCGCGCTTTATATGTTTTGTTATTATTGTTGTTAATCCACTGATAGGGGTGTATGTTCTGCATCGAACACAATATAAATTCATATTATTTATTATATTTGTACTACATGGATATAATTGACTTTTCAGCGACACGAAAGCAGGAGCCAGTCAAGCATCATCCAGCACTACCAAATTCTATCAGAGCAATTATCATAGGTCCATCTGGGTCTGGTGAAACACAATTATTACTTAATCTGATAATGAGATGGCTCAAGTGGGATAAGTTGTACTTTGTGGCACCATCTGTAGATGATCAACGATGTTATGAAGTACTTAAAGATTTCAGTGAGAACGCAGAGTTGTTGGACGAGGACGATAATGATATTAATGATTTTATCACCGATATTAATGAAGCTCCATCTGTAGATGACCTCGATGGATTTATTAATAATCTCGCAGTATATGATGATGTGATACTGGACAAACAATCAAATCCAGCTCGGATATTTTCTCGAGTCAGACACAAAAATACTGATATTATATATGTTACTCAGCGATATACACAAATACCTAAAGTGATCAGAGACAATTGTAATCTTTTAGTTGTGTTTAATGGAGTCGATACACATACTCTGCGAAATATTCATCAAATTTGGTGTTCAGGCGATATGGATATGATTAAATGCAAAAATTTCTTCTCAAAAGTGCAAGCAACCCCACACGGATTTATCACAATAAATTTACTTATAGGTCTTGATATAATCTTTGGATAAAAACCAGAGCAGCAGAGAGGATGAACGACCAACAGTGAGTGTCCGGGTACGAAAATATGCACACCATAGGAAATGAAAACAAAACGTCAGAGATAAAGTAACAAAATGAGCTAACCCAATTAGAGAGAATCTCGGTCGGTTAGAGGCTTCGGTTTGACGTTATTGACCTTGTATTTTCAGCTTTTATAGGAACCTTTATTTTTCAAACAAAGACAATTCAAGCAAGTCTGTTCACTCTCTCTGCTGCTGCCTTTGAAAAGACTCATTTAGGATCGAAAGCGCTTAGGCTAGTTAGAAACTAGTTTTGCACTGTTCGTTGTCAGTTTATTGTATTTATCATAATCCCTGACACGCGATAACTTGCAGCATCCAGTGCACTTGCAAGGACTATTGTTCGTCATATGATTTGTGTGTGTGTGTGTGTGTGTGTGTGTGTGTGTGTGTGTTGGTTAAACAAGAATTGACAACAAGAGGTCAGAATAAGAATTGTGCACACCGATATCAAATAAAATGTCGATCCAAATTCACTTATACGATCCAGGTCAGCATCAAAACGGCGAAGATTTTTTACTTAAAGTTAACGGTTCTTCCTTTGCACACATATGCTAAATATTTATTTCAAAAATTGTTTTCGCAACGGTCTATATACAATTTTCATATACGCTTTTTATCCAGTTTACATTATTTTGCGTTTTTTTTTTCTTTCTTCGATGCATTACATTACTGTTGTTAATACCCTTATTCACCATCTGTCTTACGGGGGGTGAGGGGTGGGGATGTCAATATCAAGCTTTGTGGAAACTTACCTGAAATTCCTAGAGGCGTTGGACAGTCTAAAGGAACCGGTGGAAGTGAACGGGTGAAATAAGAAAGATTAGCTGCTGCCTCCCACGTAATGTATGGATGATCTGAAGTGTAGGTGGGTGGACTGTCCACAATATTTGACCTGACTGAAAAAAAAATGTTGACTTAATTTTATAATAATCTGCAATCGACACGGTGCTGGTATGCGGTGAAGGTGTTTTTGTCATAGGGAAAAGACCATAACACGTTGGATAGAGAGAACATCACATGCGTTAGGTTTTAATTTAATGATCTTAAAAATATATACATTACTTTTTAAAGCTTATTAACAATATTTGATAAAGAATATCAAAATTCATTCTACCACACATATGTAAAAATAATCAGCAAAAACTGTCATTTTTGTCTCAAAAGATTTGTCAGTAGATGCAAAGTTGGAATGTTAGCAAAATGTTTTTGTCAGTAGCAGATATGTTTTTCTATAGCAAGCAAGTAAACAATTGGACATGTTGTTAACAGTACTTAAACTTGGGGTATGTGACGAAAACAAATTACCATATTTGCTTATAAGCAAGGAATATCTGCATCGGAAAACCTTCATACTTACTGAGATATATTCTTTTCATTATAAAATTGCTGAGTGTAGGAAAATAGTTCACAAGTGACCAAATCCATTGATATCGTATCAACATGCCGTGCACAGTTGCTTTACTAGGCTTAAACCATAGTTTGATCCTCTTCATGACTGTCGCTGAAATAAAAGTTAATTTGGTGAACACTCTAAAGTGTTAGCAACATATTTTCAATACATCACAGAAAAATACAATACATATAATAACGACAGCAATAACAAAGAGAGAAGAAAAAATAACGACAACAACGGCAGCAAGAATACAATCATCGAAGATGATGATGATGAGGTGGCTGGTTGTTCTTCATGGGAAAACACAATCAGAACCTTTTTGGCGGTGAATAACTGCATTTCAATAAATTGTGCATGAACAAAATTAAATATAAGCTGGAAATTAAGAAAACTGGACACTCCATTGAGATGGCATACACACTGGCTTTGGAGGGTATTTTTAACAAAGATAAAAAGCTGATAGATAAAGGTTGTTCTTCGTTATGGGAAATACACAGAACCTTGGTGTTAAGAATAACTGCATTTCAATAAATAGTGCACGAACACATTAAATATAAGTTGGAGATTAAGAAATCTGGATATTCCACGGAGATGACACACATTTGATTTGGGCGGTATTTTTTAACAAAGATGAAAAGATGATAAATAAAGAGTCATTTAAATTGTAAGGAATAAAACAAGAGTCCAATTTTTTATTTTAAGTTCCATCGTTTAACATTTATATTACAATACATATTAATTCATGTAATTTTGTGAACATAAGTTCAAGTAACTTTAAAAATGCTTTTAACACTTACGAATTTCACAGTTCTTGCCATAAAATTCTGTACCAGTACAATCACATATATAATTATGATGACCTTGTGTGAGACAGACACCTCTGTTTTGACATGGGTATGAGCAGCAAGGATTGGCTGGAAGAAATAAAATGGAAAACAGTTTTTAAAAAATAGTTGTAATTTTATAAATAAAAATGATAATTTTTTTGGTAAAAAACGTTTCAAGTTATTCATGCGTAAATGATCATGATTCATCAGTAAGATTTTTGCGCAAATAATGAAAGAATTATTAACAAGAAATCCATGATGTGCATATTAAACCAACATAGCCAGTTATTAAAATCAAACTTTTCAATCAAAACCATTGCAACACCTTTTAACAATGACGCTGTTGTTGCTGCCGCTGTTAGTAAGAGATATGCCTTGTTCCACTACTATGGACTGGACCAAAATCGGTTCAATCAAATAAGTAAAACACTAACGCCAAAATATACAGATCGAAAAGAAGTTAGAAAGAAACAATATGGGAATGCAACCGACAGCATAAATATTATATAAAGACACGAAAGTTCGATAACTGCGCGGAAAATAACAAGAATTCCGTACCTTTTGTCCGTAAGTCAATTTTCCAACAGGGATTATTAAAGAACACACGTACTCTTGCACGCACACACGCGCAACACAAAGTGGCATAATAGAGCAGTACATATTAACAGTTTGACACAGATAGGGAACATAATTAGTACTGAAGACGACGTCTTAAGACAACAAAAGGAGACCCGCGTAGAAAGGGGTCTGTTATCTGTGACTAAGGGATCTAGAAATATGGATAAATGTCCACAAAAGACAACATTATGGTCACTCGAGTGTCCTTAATAGACGTGTTTCTCTATGCATAAACTCTGTGCAAGTGTCTGTGTATACATGACACTATATCACTGAGTATATCTCAGTGAATATATATCAGAAACTGGCTAATCCAGAGCCAAATTATTCTCTAGTGGTCAAGCAAATGAGCCAATTTTACGCTCTTTATGGGAGATTTTTTTTCCACTGACCTGCACCATAAAACACTGACCTGCACCATAAAACACTTTTTACACTTACCATAAAACATAAACCTTACCTGAATTGCAAACTGCGGTCAACAATCCTAGAACAGCCACATTAAAGAGCCAGTACACGATCTTCATGTTTCCAATATTCTCTGCAAAGTAATGTCACACTATGTTACATGTATCGCATTGAAATGATACGCTTCAGAAATTGTATAGCATGTAGATAATACTTTTGATAAAAAGTAAAGCGTTCCAAACTCGTGGTCCCTTTTCTTTGTCTTTTTTTATTGATAACTTGCAACAGTCAGTCTAATATTTGTATCGACTGTAATTTGAACTGAGTACAAGTTTCATAAAAAGGGCTTAACGTGTTGATGCAAAACGTAACATTGCCCATGCTCATTGGATCACTAACGTTGTCTAATCTTCAGTTTCGGAGATAAGTAAATCTTGCATGTAGTCCCTAAATGGAACTGAGTGGTTAAAACCCCAACACATTGACTTAAGAAGTCTGCAGATTCATGTGATAAGGTGTTAGGTTCAAGACAATTCGGCTCGATTTCGACCGCAAATAAGACCATTCGGCCCAGTTTAACACACACACACACACACAGACAAAAACACACACACACACACACACACACACACACACACACGCCGAATTCCCAAAGACAAGGGAATGCAAACCAATAGTAAACGTAATATAGATTTACACAAAAGTTGATAACGGCACCAATTCAAAACGGTTTCCCGTTTAGCAGAAACCGTTATGAATTACACTTTCATAAATATATTTTTAACGCTACAAATTGTATGTACCCACACAACAACATTCTCATTGTAATTCTTCCGGGCGAAATATCAATATTGATTTATGAAAGAATACTTAATTTGTATACTTAATTTGTATACATATTCAAATTCTAACAATCTCGGATTCGCAGGAGGATAAGAGTCCTCCGTAAGCGGAAGTATTAATGAACCAAGCGGAAAACGTCGTTGAAGATGGTAAACAATATTTGGACAAACGGATAGATTTATAGCTGTTGTATATGTAACCTTTTAATGACAATATATTATGTGTAAGATCTTTAAAAATCATGACAAGTATTCTCAAGTGATAGGACTTAATTCTGCTGCAATGGGTAGGCCTACTTGGAGACTCATAAAGGTGAAATCTTCTAAATGCATTATATTCTCTGAAGATTTGTCAAAGATCTCAGTCTGGCCCAAAATGTGATCATAATTAAACATAATTTGTACTTGATCATAATCTATACATCAAACAGGTAAATTTAGGACATATTTGTGAGTGCAGTTTATCAGCTTGTTTACAGATTTGTATGTCTGCATGACAGTTTATTTATACAAGTCATTCTTGTTGAAATATATTCTACATGCATTCTCGAATAACAAGATAGTTTGGTGTGTTTAAATTTGCTCGATTGTTTTCTACTAAAGTCTATTGTATCTTATCAAATAGTTTGATATATGTCGGTGACTAGATGATAATTGTAAAAGACATTGATAAAATCGGTGTTCGCAGATCTTTAGTTACAAGTATAAATTAATCATTACAAAGAGTCTAACTTTCATTATTCTTAATTAAATTTACATGATCATTTGAACTTTAATTGGAAATATAAAAACTAATGTTATGTATGAAAAGATACAGCTCTGTTATGGGTTGTTTAAATCTCTCTCTTTCTCTATGTTATACATGAATTATAAATTGTAGTTATACTAGTATGTGGAAATTGGCAAATCTTATAAATATAAGATAGTAGAACAGGTACACAACCCATCTTACATGTAATAATTATAACTCGGTAAAGATTAATAGATAAGGGATTCAGAAAAATTTGATTATGTTAAGAGCTTTAAAAATCATGACAAAATGATGAATAAAAGCCATAAGATTCAGTAACAGGTAAAAATTTGAGTATGTTACGATCTTTAAAAATCATGACAAAATGATGAATAAAAGCCATAAGATTCAGTAACAGGTAAAAATGCTGATAATTAATTTTTATCCTTCTCATCCGTAAAGTAACATAACGGAATATTTCAGTTTTTGGTAAAATTTTTTTCAAGATTAATATTGACGTTTGAATGTTTTGTTTCTAGCGTAGAAATCTTGCAAACAAGGAATAATAAAGGCTTAAGTTCCGATAAACGTAATTCGTACAGCAAGTGAAGTAAATGAAATTTCGTCTGCTTTTTGCAGCAGAAATTCCCTTCAGTATTCTCACACTCTGTTCTAATGTTTAGACATGGCAATTCATGCATGGAATATCTGCTTATCTATGATGTAAGGGGCCCTAGAAGACTTTACAATGCTCTAAAGACGGAGTTTATTTAAGATAGCACGCGTAGTGACTATGTAAGAAAAACTGAACTTTACACATATAGGTCATCTTTAGGTCATAAGAAAAACTGAACTTGACACACTTGGGTCAAGTTTAAGTCATACTACCGATTAATATAAGCACATAAGAATATCACTGATGCCAGTACCACCTATAGCGTCATGACAGTAACCAAGGTTTATGTATGAGCAGTTACTCATTTTTATATGGAATAAAATGCATTTGTATCATATATTCCTGACCATGAGATATGTGGCTGACCACCTTTTGTTAATTTATGGTTCGAATGTATACGAATACCAAGGCATGACGTACAAATCAGGATATGTCGGTAGTTCTTGCATTTCGCGTCATTTTCCCCAAAACTACACAACACAGAAAAAATAAACAAACAGCAATGTACAAGTAAATCAACAGCTCGTCTATCTATCCATAAACGAATATTATGCAGACACGAAGGATTTACAGTTTTGAGAAAAACGAGATTACCCTTTGGAAAAATAAAAGCTGAGAACAAAAGGTCACGCAATCAGTCTTGATTGGCGAGAACGAAGATCCAAACGTTTCATTTTGGTATAAACAAAACCAGTTGTCAGTTGTTTATGTATGAACAAGCTGTAACATTTATAAACTATATATCCATTTCTTTATTCCTGTAGGTCAGGCATCGATCAGGCTAATAAAAAATGGTTTACTGGCTCAGGTTGTCTTTGTAAGGACGATATATTTTTATTAATCAAATTAATTAACCGCTCTTGACTTAGTGAGTTTTTGATAATTATAATAATAATGATAAATATAGTGGCATAATTAGCTAGAGGACTAATTTACCGTGAGTTCCTCAAACAAAGGAATATTTCGTGTCACCGAGAGGTACTCGTGATTCTCTCATAACTATACATTCGATGTGACGGCACATTTGTAATCCTATGAGTTGATTGAAAATAAGGTTGCTTTACATTTGTATGGTATATTTTATTTTTGCCGTGTTATATTGAGTGAATTTCTTCACGACAAGTAACAACTTCTGGTACATGCCTTTTGTTTTCTCAACTTTTCTTTTTATAAGTACATCTCGCTAGTTATGTGAAAATTTTCAAAATGACATTTAGACGTGTTTAGATGTGGAGGGGTGAGTAAGGAAAAAATCGAAATTAAGTGACAACCGAAATTTTCCTTAAAACAAAAGCCTAATTAATAAGTTAAGACTAATTAAAATCTTTAGGTTACATACTGAACTCTGTTGTCCGGTCTCTCACGTTCCTGCAGTACCAAACTCCAGCTATTCGTCCAATCCGTTTAAGAAATGTGTTGATGAATTAACAATCTCTTCATTATCTTATCAAAGTACCAAATCATTTGGCAAATTACACAAATTTAAATATTATATGTGCAATCTAAATTTGCAAAAAGGCGCTGTGCGAAAAGTTTTGGAATTTTTAGAACTTTTTTTTATCGATGTAGTAATGCAGCCGGTAATCGCTCTGACAAAATGGAGAAACAAATCCATGCAAATCGGAGGATTTTGCCTTAACATGTATACATAACAAAAAAAACTGAGTGGATATCCGTGAATTTGTTTTTTCCATTTCACTCGTGAAATATTTCCTTATATCTGCTCACAAAACGTAGATATCATCGATTTAGTACCATATACAGACGACACTATGAATCAAGTGACCATTAAAATTTAAACTTCAGGAATGATGTGGTTGAAAAAGCGTTTTCAGCAATTACAAAAATAAAATTAAAACTCTTTAATGAATACGTTCGATAATGTTCACATTTTGAGCACAAGACTGAGTTAAAATAGCACTGAAGGGTTATGTTCTGTTGTTCTCGTCATTTACTATTAAAGAGATATGCTATGTTGTTCTTTTCATTTACTATTGAAAGGATATCATTTACTAATTCAGTTACAGTAGTTTGGATTACTATGCAAAAAGTATCTATCATTAGTGTTAGTAATAAAGAAACACACAAAATGCAAATGCACCATATCCCAAAGTATATCAACAATAAATCACCAACGCAATGTTAGCTACACGTATTCGTTGGTACCATCTATTTGGTACTTGTGTACTTTTTTTTAAGTTCTCACAAAATGTTATCCCTGTCAAACCTGGAAAGACGCTTAGTTTAATCTTTGATAGATATTGTATAGAAAAATTAGCAAATGACAAAAATTACATATAATTGTATTTGTACAAGTGAATAAGAAGATATTTGTATAAAAGGTATGGCTAACTTACCCAGCCGTTTAACCCCTGTCTCTAGAATAGGAAGTCTACAGGATAGGAAATGACGTTCAATACATTTGTCTGGTTTAAATAGTACGATCGCAACACTTTCGTGTCCGTCTTCGAGTGCCCTAAGGGTACTAAGTTCAAATGAGGTAAATAGTTTGTATATATACATGGTTAATCCTGCATCCGCATATTTTCCTAAAAGGTTTGTAGAACACCTACAGGGTAGAAGCGAATGACCGTTACCTGTATTTGTAAACATGAGCCAACAATATTTTTAAAACACGTCTACAAATGGAATAAAGCGTGAACATATGGATTTTGACATTTTTCCAAATGAATTCGTACATTTTGACGGACTTAATAGAAACATACGACTCTACTGTTAACAATATATGTTCATTATAAAAGATTTTGACCCCACTATACATCTTATCAGGTGTTAGCAGTAAATGATAATTGTATCTCTTTGGTTGGCACCGCAAAACAGTACCTTTATTTAACAATATACATTTACACTGTTTAGCTATCACCGATCATGATGATGGCACATTTTCATCATGGTAAATCCGCGGTCCTTAAAAATGTGTCAGAGATGTGATAGACACATATCCAAAAATCAAATTTTGTGGGTTTAAGTCTTCCCACTAAATAAGTTTTGTTTTTGATTGAGCGTACTTGTCTTTTTGGGTTTATTTTTTGCTAAAAAGCGTACCAAAGAGGTTGGCTTGAGGTTGCCGACTGATATTAGTGATTTAAATTTGGGTTTTGCACTGCCGATTCCGAGCTCAGTCAGCAGCATTCCAATCAAGTTTTTATTTTTCTGCCAATGCCACACGGTTTTAGCCTAAAGAGCGCTTTCGGGTTTCGGTCTCGATGCCAAATGATTATATGAAGAGAAAACGAAGAACATACAATTGTGTGATGACATATGTGTGTGCGTTATATGGGAAGTAAAGCTGATTTTTTTATTTTAAAAAAGTCTTATTTTCTTGTATATATGTGTATCCTATTTGTGTATAGATCTCGGTATATATAGTTTTTTTGTTGTTGTAGGGTTTAACGCCATTTCCCAGCACAAGATAGGTTGTACATGGCGGCCAGTATAACTGGTTGATGAAGAACCCTGGAAAACCCCGGGAAGAACCAACGACCCACGAGAAGCTACTGGTAAGCTTTCTCACATACCCACATTGGCCGAACCCGAGACTCGAACCCACGCAGACAGAGGTGAGATGGCAGTGATCCGGGACGGTGAGCGCTTTAAACCACTCGGGGCCCCGATATGTTTGTTTGTGTTAAGTGTTACGTATCGGCTTGTTCAAAAGTAACAAAAGAAAAGAGTGAAGACAACAAGCTTTGTAAGTTTTAACAAAAATAATTTATTTACCTAGAAAACTCGGTGAAAAGGTGAAAATATGAAATAGGACTTACGGTTTGTGAAGAAAATACAAACATTTATCCTAGAATTGTGAAAATATATAAGTCCTATCAATAAACAGTTCTAACTGAATCTAGATTGAATCTCAAGTTGGTTCCAAGATGGAGGATGATGACGTCAGATGAAGTCTTTACAGAATTTAACGTTGACCCACAATTTATACTGTACTATTCCAATTTAGAATGAATTTCACTGAATGTCTTTGTCCTAAACCACTTGTGTAGTTCTCCAGGGAAAACATTATTATTTAAAAAGTAGATGAACTCCTATAGCTGTCATCTATAACAAGATACATCTCGAGCTCTACAGATGTAAAGAAAAATAAACTCTTTCCAGCACAAGAAAAATAATTCTCAAGGCATAAGAACGACTCTGACTATTTCACAGGAACCTAAGTGTTTACAAACCGAACCAAAACGTCATTTCATGCACACGCACGAAGAACGCGTGGTTATTTCGCAATAAACAATGCAATTTCACGTGGGCCAGGAAATGACTTTGGCCAATAACCAATCGTTTACGCCGGTTGTTTATCCAGTCGGCATTCTAAAATAACGCTTATGCAAGCCGAGAGTCATATTTACCTTCTAAATAAACACGATGTTTCTTTCAAAATTATCAGATCCCGTGAACAGAATCATCATCATAATAATATACAATGATACAAAAATGAAATAAAAGAATTCAAATTTTAACACACAAGTAATTAAACTACATGGTCGTAACACTTTCCCCCATAAAGAAAAAAAGAAAGATTTATGTAATAAAGCTTTCTTTTTTACCAGATTTAAACTATACACGAGGTAAAAAAATAATAACATAAGAACTCTTATGAATTATACAAAGGCGTATATGAAAATAATATTTCTATACACGGGAAAGTGCATCTGCAATTAAATTGTCTTTTCCTTTGATGTGCCTGATGTCAAGATAGTATTCTTGCAAAAATAAACTCCACCTTAATGGTCTTTGATTTTTGTGTTTCATCCTGTTGATGAAAGTAAGGGGGTTGTGATCACTAAACACAACAACCGGAGAAGGAGCTGAGCTAATGTAAACTTGAAAATGCTGTAATGCCAGCATTAAAGCCAAGCATTCCTTCTCGATTGTTGAGTAGTTTCTTTGGTGCTTATTTAATTTCTTAAAGAAATGGCACACTGGATGTTTCTACACCATTTCTATCATCTTGAATCAATACTGCTCCAACCCCAACATCACTTGCATCCACAGATAGTTTGAAAGGTTGACTGAAATCTGGAGCTGTTAGAACTGGTGCACTTTTAAGTATGGCCTGTAACCTATCAAAAGCTTCTTGACATTTTTCAGTCCAAAGAAACTTGTTTTTCTTTCTCAACAAGTTTGTCAGAGGTTCAAATTAGAACAAAATTTGCGATAGTACACAGCCATACCCAAAATCGCATCAGCTGCTTTTTACTGACAGGCACAGGAAATTCAGCGATAGCCTTGACCTTAGCATCTATAGGTTTAACTTGACCATGTCCCACAACATGTCCTAGAAAAGTAACACAAGCACGGCAAAACTCACTTTTAGATAAATTAATAGTCAAATTTGCATCAGTGAGTCTGTCAAAGAATTTCCGAATCGTGGCTAGATGTTCTTTCCAGGTGTTCTTGTAGATGATGACATCATCAATATAAGCATCACAATTGTCTAGACCAAAGGTAATCATATTCATAAGGCGTTGAAAAGTACTTGGAGAACCCTTTATCCCAAATGGCATTACTTTATATTGGTAGAGTCCATCTTGAGTCACAAATGCCGAAATTTCTTTTGCCCTCTCTGTTAGTGGAATTTGCCAAAATCCTTTCAGAAGTTCGAATTTGATGACGTATTTGGCATGTCCAATTTTGTCGATACAGTCATCAATTTTTGGTAATGGAAACGAATCTGTTTATGTCACACTGTTCACCTTCCTATAATCAGTACACATTCAGAAAGTTTTATCCGATTTCGGAACAAGTATACACGGTGAACTCCAATCACTCTTACTGGGCTCTATGAAATCATTCTCCAGCAAATACTGAATCTCCTTTTTCAAGTATTCCTGTTTGAGAGGGTTCATCCTGTATGGGTGTTGTTTCATGGGTTTTGAATCTACAATTTCAACGTCATGAAACATTTTGTTTGTCCTTGTAGGTACGTCTGGAAACAAGTGCTCATATTCATACAATAATTGTTTAAGTTCACTCTTTTCATGTAGTTGTAAATGAGAAAGTTTCTGGTCTAGATTTTCAATAATTTCCGAATTCCGAAGATTTGTTGTTCCAATATCAGTAGAATCCGACTGAATTCCTTCACTCAAATCCTCAGTTGGTGGGACAGGTACAACTAAATTAATTACATAATTTACCTGGCTATCTATTTCAACATACTCCTTTAACATATTGATGTGGCAAAGTTGTTTTGGTTTTCGCCTCCCAGGAGTATTTATGATGTAATTTAAATCATTTAGTTTCTTTTGAACCGTGTATGGACCATAAAATTTTGCCTGAAGAGGATTTTGTGGAATGGGCAAGAGAGCTAGAACTCTATCACCAGATTGAAAACTCCTATCCCTTGAGTTTTTATCATATCTTGATTTCATTTTTGATTGAGTAGAGTGCAAATCAAATTTGCTCTTGCGACCTCACAAGTCTTTGACAATTTATACTTGAAATCAGAGACATAATCAAGAAGATTAAGTTCTGTATCTTCATTAGACAGAAGTTTCTCTTTCAAAAACTTCAAAGGTCCACGCACAGTATGCCCGAAAACTAGTTCAAAGGGACTGAATCCTAAAGATTCCTGAACGGACTCTCTAACTGCAAACAAAAGTAAATGAATGCCTTCATACCAATCTTTACCTGTATCAAAACAATATGATCTAATCATGTTTTTCAAAGTCTGATGAAATCGTTCTAAAGCCCCTTGGCTTTCAGGATGATAGGCAGAAGATTTGAATTGTTGAATGCATAATTCGTGCATGGCTTACTGGAAAATTCCAGACATGAAATTTGACCCTTGATCTGATTGGACAGATTTCGGAAGGCCAAATTGAGTAAAAAAAACTTTATCAAAGCTTTTACTATGTTTTTGGTTTTGATATTCCTCAAAGGAATTGCCTCTGGGAATTTTGTTGACGCACACATAATGGTCAACAAATATTGGTTGCCTGACTTGGTTTTTGGTAAGGGACCAACACAATCTACCATAATTCTACTGAATGGTTCGTCAAGTGCAGGAATAGGTTGTAGATGAGCCTTAGGTATCTTTTAATTGGGTTTTCCTACCATTTGACAAGTATGACAAAATCTACAGAACTTACAAACATCACTTTTGATTTTTGGCCAATAAAAGTGAGTCAAGATCTTGTGATATGTTTTATTTATCCTTAAATGACCAGCCAGAGGAGTTTCATAGGCCAAACTAAGCATTTCCTGTCTGTAAGATTTTGGAACCACAATCTGATAGTTCACTGACCATTCGTCACTAGCAGGTACCTCCGGAGGTCTCCATTTTCTCATAAGAATTCCATTTTTAAGGACGTAACAGACAGGTACTTCAGTAGCTTCAGTTTCACTAATGGCCCTCTGAAACAAACAGGAGATCTCAGGATTTTTTCCTGTTCGGCGACAAGTGATTGTCGTCGTTTATCACCCTGATTAAAAAAGAGAGAATGAGTATTTAAAAGAGGATCACTATGATCAATACCTTTTGATTGATCCAAATTAGGAGTGAAAGTGACCTCATCAAAAGCCTGACCAATACATGTGTCAGCTAAAGGAATACATTCCTTATCAAAATCATTCTCAAGAGCTTTCTTTGCCGTAGCTCTGGTAACTGCACAAGCTGGGTATAAATCAGGGTATTCTTTGTCAATAGGATCAACTTTCTGATCTAAACAAGGCTTGTCAGTTACAAGTGGATTAACCACAACCTTGTCTCCAGCTAGGTCGTTGCCTAGCAACAAAGGAATGCCCTCAGCGGCTAAATTAGACACTATACCTACTGTCACAGGTCCTGAAACTAAGTCTGATCACAAATTTACAGAATGGAGAGGAACATTAACAAAACTGCACTCTACTCCCTGAATGAGAAAACTCTCATTAGAACAGGGCTTCTCAGAAAAAGGCAAAATACCTGACAATAAAAGACTCTGAGAAGCTCCTATATCCCTTAAAATTCTAATAGGGATAGGATTGGCCAAATCACCCAAGAGTGATATAGAACCTTTCGACATGAATGGTTCATAATTCTCCATGATAAAATCAGACTGGGGTTTTTGAGACCCAACAAATGTATTGCTTTCAATACATGACCGTGACCGTAACCTTGACCTCTTAGAAATAAGAGCATTTGGGATAGGTCTATTTTGATTCTGATGCCTATATTTCAATTTGAAGCAATCAGAAATGACGTGTCCTTTTTTCTTGCAATAGGTACACGTAGGAATAGACAAGGATTTTGAATCAAGTTTATCAGAAGCTTGATTTTTAGAAGTTGTGCCAGATTGAGCGTTAGAAGGAGTCGTACTGAGTTGAAATACTCTTCTACCAGTAGACTGCTGATTGAAAGATTTGTTTACCACAGGAACTTTATAAGTAAAGGAATACTCATCAGCAGCAATAGCAGCAATTTCCAAGGTGTCAATTTTATGTTCTTCAAGATGATTCTTAATGTCATTAGGAACACAGTTCTTGAACTCTTCAAGTAATACTAGTTGTTTAATACTTTCATAATCGTGTTCAATTTTCTCAGCAATTCTCTCAACAACTGTTCTTTTTCTCTAGCAAATTCAACATAAGTGTGTCTAGTTTCTTTTTTTATAGTTTCTGAATTTTTGCCGATAAGCCTCAGGGACTAACTCATAACCCTTCAAAATGTATTCCTTAACCAAATCATAGCCAGAACTTTGATGTACTGACAGGGATATATAGACATCTCGGGCCTTGCCATAAAGTACACTTTGCAATAATTGAGTCTAATACTCCCTTGGCCATTTCAAATTTTCAGCAAATTTTTCAAAATCAATAAAATATTTGTCTACTTCCTTTTCACTAAAAGGGGGCACTAACTTGATATTTCTTACAATGTCAAACTTTGAATTTGTAGAAGTGGAATCGTGCTTTTCACTTGCCAGCTCTAATCCTTTCATTTGTGTTTGCACCTCTCTCTCTCTCTCTCTCTCTCTCTCTCTCTCATTGCATTTGTTCTTTTTGTGACTCCCTTTGCTTATCTTTCTCCCTCTCTTCAAATTGTAATTTCATTTGTTTATTATTCTCTCTTTCCTATCTTTCTCCTCCTTTTCAAATTGTAATTTCATTTGTTCTTTTTGTAATTCCATTAGCATTTGTTCTTTTTCTTTATCTTTCTGAAACTCGAGCTTCCTCAACTCTATTTCCATTTTGTATTTCATTTATAGTTCCATTACCTTAATGTCAGAGTCTGTCATAGACTTATTGACCGATGCCAAAACACTTTTGTCAAAAATATTCTTCTCTACCAAACATTGAATCAAAATATTTTTAATTTCTTGTTTTGTCAAGGAAACTTTTGCTTTGCTTCAGAAAGTTTGTACTTTCTGCCAAGTTCAAGCAACTCATCCTTCTTCAGACTATCCAACTGCTCCTGAGTTGGGTCAGAACAAATAGTGAAATTCATCATCTATGTGATTCCAATCGCAGAGGGTGGATATTCTGCACTGTTTCGGTATGTTTTCTCAACGCCTTGATTACAGAAAGTGTGTGGTTGCTAGTTCTAAATAAGAAAAATAACGATTCGTTTCTAAAGGTATCAAGCAATTCTCAAAGTTTATGTCTGGTTTGAATATTTGTTAAGTCATGCCTGTCAAAGTAGCTTCTAATCCTGCACGCTATTCCCGCCTAAATAAATCCGTTAAAGATTGTGCAATGCTTGCATTTAGAGCTTGAGGATTGGCATACCAGTTCTTTAAGATGATCAAAATGTTTCTAATGCGTTTAAACCATTTGAGTTATGCCGTGTGTGCTCTAAGTTTTGTTATATCTCTTATATATGCAAAGTGAACATTATCAATAAGCTAGGTATTTTCGAGGCCCCCGAACTTCACATCCAATCAACAAAATAGGTACAATTGTATGATCAAGCGGTTTTAACTGTAGATCGATTGGAATATGCATATTGTTAATTCTTTTATAGAGGAGCATTACTTTTTGGGCGTATTCAACATTGTGGATTATTGCTTTTAAAATTCTCCAAAGTTTGGAAAATGTAATAATTCGTCACAGCTACAAATGTTAATTCTTAGCAGTTTAATTTTGGTGATCCAAAAATTAATATGTTCGATTTTGTTGAATTGATATTTAAGTCGAAAGTTTAGTGTAGTTAAGTTTTCAACTGAAAAAGTCTGCATCATATTGTAAAATTACAGTGTCATTTAAATACAGTATAATAAACATTATGAATTATATTTCATTGTCAGAACCTTTTAATTCTAGTATAACTACTGTACAATCGTTCTTTTGCAGAAAACGTTCCCGGCCGTTGAGAAACAATGAAAATAGTATTGACGAAAGATTTACTCATTGCATAACCCCACGAGGAATTTGAAAAGAACCAGACTGTTGTCCTGCAAACATCACAGGATATGATATATTGATAATAATTTTTAAACACTTTCCGTTTATATATTGCCATTTATATTTTTTGCAATAACTTTCTATTGGTGAGTATCCAGAACGAAATTAAGATTAGGTTTTTGCTAATATGTTGTAACTGCTGAGAAATTATTTGATCCACGAGTTCCATATAAAGGTAAACAACTTACTAAAACAGCTAAGAATAGTAATCGGCCGGTAAGTTTCGGCTTAGTGGGATTATTGTTATGCTTATAAACTGGTCACATGATATTTTCAAACCATGATCACGCGGTGGACCTTACTGGAGAATTAAATTGAAAATAATGTTAATAATTTTCCAGAAATCTCCTGGGTTTTTACTTCTCACTTGTCTAAGTGTTTTGTGCGTCCAATAAATATACTTATTTACATGGAACTCCATGAATCGCTTTATTTGGGGTTTTGACATTACTATTATGTAAGGTTTTTATTGTACTAAGCCAATCATAGACGGGAACTTAGCTTATAGTCACAAACTCAATATTTTGTAAATTGTATTATCGTTCGTGTTATTATTCAGACAGTTCAGCGAATTAACATTTTAAAATGAAAAGAAACCATTTAGCTTGCATGGAGGAATTTGTTTTGTTATGTATATGTAATTTAATTACTTGTTTGTTAGTTTTAAATTGTTTTGATTTTATTTCATTATATGTTATTGTTATGATAACTTTGTCTACTGGATTTGATGTTTTATTTTTTAGAAATTTAGTTCAGTTATGTTTGACCTGATAAACAACCAGTAGTTGAAACACTGTATTTAGTTTCTGACCTTGATTCAGAAATCAGATAGAGTTCTAGTAAACAACTTTTTTGGAATTTTTTTTTTTAATTCAATCTAAGAGTAAGATTCATTCAGTGAAATCAAGGCCATACTTAGAGTACGTGATAATTAGCATGTAAAAATTATTCTACGTTGTTCTAGAAGGTGACCACGTGACCCTCATACGGGAATCTGTATTGCGTCTTAACTTACTGTATAACCGTTTTCTTGAGAAGAACTAGCCAGTTGGGTTCCAAATCTTTGACACCTAAAGGTGTCTTTTTTGTGACCAGTTTGAGTTAAAATTTTATTTTATGAAATTAGTGATTCATTTCCCTGGAGAAATATACAAGTGCTCATACAGAATTCTTGGACAAAGACATTTATTGAAATTATTCGGAATTCAAAAATTGGAATATTATTTTCTGTGATTCAACAAGGAACTGTTGACACATCAGTACAAGCTGACTACTGCATACGTCATCGCTTTCCATCTTGGAATTTCATCGGGACTCGAACACAGATTCATTTAGGACTTTTCATTGATAGGACTTCTGTTTTTTAATTCTTGGATTAATTTTGGATTTGATTCGTAAACCGTAAGTCCTTTTTCTCATTTTTACCTTTTTTTTCTAGGGAAATAAATTATTTGTTAAAATTTACAAAGCTTGTTTTCACTCATTTCTTGTTACTTTTTGTACGAGCCTAGGCACGTAACAGTTTAATCAAAACCATAATAGAGCACAGTTTGGAGGAAATCCGCATTTTCCTTCTATATTAACAAGATTTTTAAAACATGAAGATATTATGACTTTATCTTTATTTAAATCCTTGATGAATGTTGTATTTTCTATGAAAGTTGTATTGCTGCCAGGGAAGTAGATAGTTAAAAACTCAATTTTGAGAAAGAATATTTGCGGTATTTGTTGAAACTGGAGCATGTTGACTGAGGATTGAAGTTGTCGTCCACCATAGCTGCCTTTCACTATACACCACTAATAATCCATAAAGATAATGAAGTTCTGATGGATATGGCCTTTATATAACCTAGATTTTACTCTTCATATAATCTCTCTCATTTTTTCAAATTTATTTTAAAGCAAAATGAATATATATTATCCCATTATTGTTGCATGCAATCATTGCTATATAATGGATTGTGCTGTTACTGGAAATGTTCACGAAAAGTGTTATAAAACTGGATGATTTAATTTATCATACTTTTATTTGTGCAAAGTGGAGATAGTAATAAGGTTCATGCGGCATATAACTATTTTATGGGGGAAAATGCCAAAATTTATTAAAACGTTAGAGTATTTAAAGCTACCACAGATATATCCTGGAGTGTGCGTGTATATATATATATATATATATATATATATATATATATATATATATATATATATATATATATATATATCAGACCCCAGAAATAAGTTGATGGTAATGTGCAAAATATTGTATTGCATGTGTATCATGCTGAATTGTACGTACTAGTATGATATTTCTGATTTAAGCTAATATATGGATAACAATAACTGTTTAGCAATTTTTTAATTTCTTGTCGCTTCATATATTTTCCTGTGTTTTAGATAGCTGAATAATGGTATCTGTGCAGACCAAGAATTAATGACCGGAAAACACTATCTTTTTCTCTGTGTCAAAACGGGCGGATGGAACGTAAGAGGCAAACTAGATTCGCTGTCTACCATCATACTTCAGTGCATATATTACAGCGCAATACAACCCTTCGCGCCATGCACCACTCTAACTCTTCCCAATCCCAGTGTCAAAATCGAATGCTATTGTACGCGTGTTTTTGTCGGATCTTCATTGCTATGTCTTCCGTACGTACCCAGTGTGCCAAGCATGATTTAAATCTATGGACGCTTTCAATAGAGGATTTCCTATTAACCTACAACGTAATATTTATTTCCGTTAGTACCCATAGTGCCACATATTACTACTTAAGCTGTCATCCCTCTCCAAACGCCATGTCGATGTAATCTGAAAATTGGAACGCTTTTTCCTCAGTATTTATTTCAGTTTTGTCTTTTTTTTTTAAAACGGTTTTTGTTTGGACAAGGTTTTATGCATTTCCTAATGGCATAAATTACACATGTGCAATACATCAAAATCCTCTTACCATCTACTATTAAGCTGATTTCTATATTCTAAGAGTCTCCTTTTAATAGGAAACTTTTTTCTGCAATACATTTCTACCTATACGTGACATATACCTCACCCTACTCACCCCACCAATCCTGTACAGTAGTACTGACCACCACATGCACATCCCCTTACCCCATTCCATCCCATCGCACCTGTAGTCCTGACCATCACCTACGCCACACCCCACTTCGCCCCATCCCAATTATGGTTCCAAACGGCACATAACCCTCACCCCACCTAAAGTCCCGACCATCACAACCATAACATAAACGTCCCATCTGACCTGAAATCCTAAACATCACATTCACCTCATCCTACTCCACTCACCCCACCTGTAGTCCTTACCATCAATACAACCCACTCCACCCAATCCTACCTATAGTAATTGATAATGTCTAGACTTCATGATATTGATTTTTGTACACTAGTGTTATGGACTTATTGTGGTACATTACAATGTTGCCCATACACTGAGCTAAAAAAACAAACATTCTGAACATGAACTTGTGAACTTGTCAGCTTCTTTGTCAATGGTTTACTTTGAAAGAGCAGTATAACACAAGTCGTCAAACCCGTACGTGATTAGGATAATTATATATCGGGACAGAACATTCTTTCAATAATTGCACACCCCCACCCCCAAAAGAAACAAACAAACAACAATAACATTAGCAAAAATATTAGCAGTTTTAGAAAGCTTTTTCTTGTTCAGGTAAATATACAGCAAGGTCATGAAATAAATATAAAATTTATCAATAGGACTAGATGTAAAATTTATCAATAGGATTATGTATATGTGGAATGGGCCATGTTTCCACTGCAACATGCATTTTCCTCGCAATATAAATTTTGACCGTAACATTCGCTTTCTCTGCATTATAGGGTTAGCAAAATGAATTTAATTAGCATGTGAAAATTAAAAGCATTTGATATATAAAAAGGTTCGAGAATTATCTTTTGTATATTATTCTTACTTCAAGTGTCAATTTTATTCATTCATTAAACGAAATAATTAAAGTTATATTTCTAAACGCAAGTATTTTTTAAAAAAAAAAAAATATTTTGCGCCCATATAGCAGAATTATACAAATTGAAAGTTCATGTTATTGACATAAGGTATATGATTCAATATGTAACAATTTACTTGGAGTATCACTGTTCCAGTTTAAATACACCAACATTTTTGATGATTAATTGTTTTCCTAAACTGTATTTGGATCAATGCTGATTCATTATTACTTTCTTTGATTCCTGTTATAAAATCAGAATTTCACTAATATTCCAAATGCACCAACCGAACAAAAGTTCTAATGGCACAAAACTTTGTTTAATAACTGTAAGTATTCGCAAAAGAATTTTAGGGATTTGTTCAGTCATAGAACTGCGTGGGTTCGAGTCTCGGGCTCGGTCAATGTGGGTATGTGAGAAAGCTCGTGGGGCGGTGGTTCTTCCTCCACCATTAATGCTGGCCGCCATGTATAGCCTATCTTGTGCTAAAAATGGAGTTAAACCCTATAACAACAACATCAGTCACTGAATTTTTACAAAAACAATTCTGCTTAACCTAGATGAATACGTCAGATGAGTGTTATTTCTGTCGCAGCCAAACTTGACCTCATGTACGCATGGTCTTGCTTACTGACCGTCATCTAGTACTGGGGTGTTGTGAGGGAAATCGACCCAAGTCACAAACCGGTCACGGATATTGTCTAAAAGGATAAAGAGTTCAGGTAGAAATGTTTAATTTACCAAACATGCCTTCTCTTTCTTTATCAGGATTGTATTTGCATGCACTGATTTGTTCATGAAAATTAAAATGAAGGTACCGCTCAGGTGGCCTAAGTGGTTAGAGCATCTGCCTTGGATGCGGGAAGTCGCGGGTTCGAACTTCGAAAGCCGGCCGAGTTAAGAGGTTCGTGTTAGGACTGGTCGGCCTGGTGTCTAGATATTGTGACTGGGTGGGGCATAATGTCACATGTCAGCGGCACGATGCCCCAGTGCTAGACATCACTATAAACTGTCCCACTGCAGACATGGTAGAGTTATGACTAAAATTTTAAAACTTAAGTTATATATATATATATATATATATATATATATATATATATATATATATATATATATATATATACATATATATATATATATATATATATATGAAAATTTCTCAGCAGGCTGTGTTACGTTCGCACCTAGCAAGGGATCACAGTGGATAGTAAACCATTGTTTCTTGCACGGTGTTGATGCTTAACTGACAGGTAGTTGGGTGGAGTCACATAATTATATCAAGTCATCTCAATTATGATATTTTGTAATGAAATGCAACTTCGGTAACTTTGAAGAATGCATTTTATAAAGTAGCATCTCGGACAATTTAATATTCCTAAGAGAAAGATGTTGATTGCATGCATAAAAAATAACGTTTTGAATATTTCTTTGAAACGATACAAATGAAAACTTTTTAAGTATTATTATGGCTTATTTGGAATAAACGAAAGCTATAAGTATAATGTTTGCACATAATATAAAAGTTAAGGCTATTTTGTTGCAAGCAGAGAACAACAGACGATAATGCAAATGACAGATATGTTATCTAAAACCATATATTAGAGTATTTAAAGTTTAAGTGAATTTAATTTTAAGATAATTCTATAAAATTTGAACAATTTAGGTTAGTTATTCTTTTCTTATTGACGTCAATTAAGCCAAAAGCCTTCAAGAAAATCAGAAACTTAAGCTGAGCCTGGCTTTAATCCGTGTACATTCCATCTATACATTCTATATTTGGTTTTGCATCGCCATTGTCTTACTACTGTGGCTATTCAGGCCCCGTATTTTTATCTGCTTAAGATGGATTCACAATTGTCACGTGTGCAAGGATAACAGTACTTTGTGGACGATAATTGCCAACAAGCAAAAAAATAATTGTCAGTGAATCAGATCTAAATTTACATAATATGAAAGAGTAAGGAATGTTCCAATTTGATTTGGGAAAACTCAAACTAAAAGAAAGTAAACATATTTTCCATCTTCCTTTGTGAAAAAGAGACTTTTATATGAAGGTGTCTGCAAAGGCAGGTTTCGAAATATAGAAGTATGCTGTAGATTAGTACAGCTCGAAGCAGAAAACCAGTATTCTACACTCCTTATCTATATTTCTCTATGCAGGTAATACACTGATTCTTTGATTTCATACCAACGATATGCTGATTTAAAAACTTTATAATTTTATATGCGTGGAATAATTTCCACTGGGAGGTAATCGTGGTGATAATTCCAAAATTAGTAAGTTTTTGGCAAACGTATATCCGATTCAAAATGACCACAATTTATATACGAGGTCTTTTGTGGCATGCGACGGAAAATGCGGAGGAGTTCCGAGTGTAATTTAAAGTTTAAAGTATGGATTTTTATGTGACAACATCAACTGAGATTCAGTAACGGCCAATTTTTAAATACAAATCATAAATCCGGAAAATTAAGACTAATTAGCGTCACTCGGTCTTTAATTTGTGCACCACATTAAAATCTAATAAGTCACTTGTATGTGATGCAACAGACTCATTCTTAGTGTGCCCCCACCTAATGCTTGATTTATTTTCAATAAATAATCCAAACCGTGTTCAAAAATGGAAATACATGATGTAATGTACTTGCATCATTTAATTCCGTTGGCATCTATGATAATTAAGGTTTATCTTCAGAGCCAACACGTCAAACCACTGAATAATCTGCAAAAGATGTGAAAGGGTATTGTTAAAGAAAATTTTAATTTGCCTTACTTTTGGCACAATAGTATAACATATGAAACAGTTTCGAATCCAAATTAAATCTTTGGAATGATGACTAAGGATTGAAAACATGTTTTACATTAGCTGGGTTAAGAATCATCTGAAATTATCAGTACCAATATATGAACACTGTCCCGTGAACAATAGAGTAGCAGCCAACGAGTAAGAAGGGTCCTAAATTTCGAGACACTTCTCCCTATGATATAATAAGTGGATTATGATATGATGTTATAATATCTGGGTGTATGCCGACTTCGAAAATGGCTGCTCTAGTTTTCATCCTGCAAACGATGTGTTTATCTCAACTCGTTTTTAATGTAAGCGTATATAGAGCCAAAAACGATAAGGTCAGATGCTACCAAAGGTTGTGTGGTAACTGTAACAGGTTATCTAGTTGTCAGATTTACTACAAAATATGAACTGTATTGGCCATTCGATTTAAAAACAGTTGCATATGGTCTTAATAGACAGTTTGGTATGATGACATTAACGACTACATTGTATTGTTTATAAATGACTGTTGTAAGGGAGATAATCCCGTTAGTTAAAGTAAGACGTTTGATTGAGTGACTTGGATATTTGATGAGCATCTATGTTGCGTGGTTTCAGCCAGCGTCTTCCTCTTAACGAATTGCACGTGGAAGGATTAAAAAATATATTTACACACAGGCGTCCATTGAATATTATTTAAAGATATTTTTATATACAGCTGACTATAGAGCCATCCACCTATTTTATTTAAGGATATATGTGTGTATAAATTACTATGCAACCATCGTATGCAGATGACTCTGCCGATGACTATGCATATACTGTTTGTGGAGCTTTATGCTTCTCTTTCCAGTTGCCTTGTACGATAAACGTGTAATTTGGCTGCTGATGATTCGTGTAATCCACGCTGTCTTGTGAAAACATGGACTTCTAGGGTACCAAAACTTTCAGCTGATGCAATGTTTTGGTCGCCCACAAAGTGTCCTTTTCAGCATTTTGGCATACCTTTGTCTCTTTTCATTTTTGAATTTCTAGTGATATTTTCAGTTTATGGTATCAAAATGACACCTTAATTCCATTTCATGAACATTCCACTTTGCACATAAAATCAAATTTGCTGGCTATTTTTTTTTACTTTTTATATAATTATTACAATATTGGCACAACAAGCTCAGTGTTACGTCACATTTAATCGGTTATAATTCTGATGCATGAAAAGCTTTCAATCAGTTTTGTTTAGATCGAGAGAAAAGCGTAAATAGTATAAATAACATTTTCACATAAGCGGGTTCGCTGAGTGCAGAATTGTTTGGCGGTATCTTTGGAGACAAGCAAATTATGTCACTGTGCTGGTTCATATTTCAGTCCCGAACTTGTTGTCAATGGGAGGGATGGTTATGGAAATATGGAGATAACAGAATTGACCAGACGGGCCCTCTCAACATTATTACCAGAAGAAAATTAATTACCATGAAAGAACAAATGAGGAAATGAAATTATGGAATGACTGTTGTTAGGAATTCTTCATCTATTTTGTCCTTAAAAATCACTTTAAACAAACAGTTTTCATTGAAAGAAATATTTTGGGCTACTTTGGTTACCAACGTGAGACTATTATTCCAGTGACTGCAGTTTAGCCTATCTGTTCCACTCAGAAGGACCGCAAACAATTAAATCACGTAGCTGCAGCTGGACTATGCCATCGAATTAATATGAAATGTGATTTTTTTGTCCTTCTTTACATTATATATCCCAGTGTATATATGGAAATTAGATTCTGTAGTTCAGATTACACGTTATACCTGTTTATATCTATCCTCATTTTTCTGTCCATTAAACTGGTTCTTTTGCTTTTCAACTCGCCTGAATGAATCTAGCTTTCTATCATTCTATCTAAACAACGATATGTAAGATAAGTATCATTTTTAATTTAACTTGTCCTCTTTCCCTTTCACTTAGAAAAATCCTATATTGGGACTTACTACTGGCCGAAACCAAGCATGTATAAACAACTACAATTACTCAAAAATGAAGATTTTACAACTGTGAAATACTTAGGTAAATATGTGTATAATGCATTCCACCGTCGATTATCTCATATCTTTCTTAAAACTCTTGAACATCAATTCCTACATCATGTCCTTAGTCTGTTGAAACTTTGGGATAATATTTCCATACCTCAGAAGTTTGTACCCCGGTATGCTACTAGTGTCTGTCTTGCTTATTCAACCAGTTTCGTTTTTAAACCCACATAGTTTGGACATCAGTTGTTGTATTAAAGCCGAACTTTAAAATATTACTCCATTTACATAACAATGTTGTAGGAATACTCCAATTTTATCTTTACCTGTAAGTAAGTATCCTTTAACAATACATATTACTTGTAATTAGGTATCGTTTTACAAGATTTCGTATGAATACTTTAGTTGTATCTGTATAAATGAATTTAAATTAGGTATCGTTTAATAAGTATTTTTGTTGTTGTTGTTGTAGGGTTTAACGCAATTTTTCAGCATAAGATAGACTATACATGGCGGCCAGTATCAATGGATTATCTTTTGTAAGAATACGTCAGTTTTATCTTTACATGTTACCTGTAATTAAGTATCGTTTTACAAGTGTTTTATCTAACTTCTTTGCTTTAGAGCGGCAATTTTCAGCTATTCTGCATTTGTCCTAACACCTTGCAGTCATGTACCCATGTACTTTCCACATCCTTTATTTTTTCCGATTTTCTCAGTGAATTTCATTGTTGCTTTGGTAACGTCCTCTCACCACAGCATCCCAGATTCCTTTTAACGTTTTGCTTTTATTTAGTTGCTTCATAAACCTCAAGAACGGCAAATTATCTGGGGTTTTTTGCTTGCATTTTCATCAAACTTACAGAATCTGTGTGCATTGTAATATTTGTAAGCCGACAATAACGTGTAGCTTATTGTACAAATGGTAACGACTTTTGAGGTGTTCATCTTTACCTTAGTAATCTTTTCATAAGTTTAATATTTTCGTTCAGGGCATACTGATCCAAAACAAATCTAACCTCTTCATCAGTGAAGCACACAAAGCATGTACTCCGTTATTTACTCTCTGATTGTTTATATATTTCTGTCTCCAGCGTATCTATTCTTATGCATTCTTTTTGTTAAAGCCGTCAACTAACCTTAGTTAGGGCTCGCTGTACTAATTTAACCTCTCAACAAAATCTTTAGAACCATAATATTTAATTGCTGATCATTCTCCATATGGCGCCATTTTGTTTTGGTCAATGCCAATATGGTATCAGTGTTCGCGTGACTTCGTATAGCGGAGTGCTACAAAAAGAGCACACGAAGCAGGAAACCAGACTACTTGATAGCATGAAACCAAGGCGTGGAAAGTTTTATTAGATAAATTGTTTGACTTGCTCTTCGCGTGATCCGATAGAAGGGTTAAAATATCAAGCAGATCATGTTAATGGATCTTCGTCACCTTATGACTCTGTTCTTATACAAAATGGTTTAAACGTCCTTTTTATGTTTGTCCTTGATTCCGGCATAATGAGTTCATTTTGTTCGCATTTCTGAACAGAGTACGATTGTGATATGGTAGTTTAACATAAAACATAATGGAAGAGCGACGTCTCACAGTATAACACACCTAAGTATCATCTGTTCCATATTGGAGTTATCAGAAAATGTAAAGTTATGTCATACACATTACAAATTAGGGAACTGCGTAAGCGTAAAAAATAATGGCGACCCAAAGGAAAAGTATTGTCAAATTAGGTTGACAACATGCAAAGCTGGAGAAACATATGTTTACTATTAAAAACACGGAACCAAAACGATTGCAACTGTAGAAAATATTGCTTGAATCTGATTATTTTACTGCTGTCCAAATAAAACAGCCGCAGAAGTATAGAAATGAAGCAAAGGATAGGGATGAATATGTTCAAAGGTATAACAGAACTGGATATTATAAGTTTGCAAACTGCTTGTCAGTCTGAAGATAATCATTTCGTATATTACATTAATGGTGCTGGTAACACGTTAATATCTTGGTGTATAAATATTGCATTTTGAGGATACAGAAAAGAATCTCCGTGTTGGAGGTCACCGTACATATTCGAGGTGAAATTATTTTCATACATCACCAAGTATTTTTTTGAAAGTTAAAATGTTCATTGAAATGCGTATTTAAGCTCAGAAAAGTATTAATGTCGTTTCATATTTATTTGGAGAGATTCATTTCATCTGTCCCAAGTATTTTCAGTCGCTCCTTTAAAACTTGTTTTCATTGTTTCTTTTAAAAAGCAAGCTGAAAATATTTAAAGCTTGCAAATAATTAACACCACACCCGTTTGTCACATTGTGTTTGTAAAAACAGACTATAACTTCATACATTTTTCTCTTAACTAAAATCAAAGATCTTGCCGAAATCCCGAGGAAGGCGAACCCCTCCAAAGAAAAGAACATCCACTTTTAGACCAAGGAAAGAATGTAAGGATGTTAAAAATCCCACAGCAAAGATAATTGTGAATTGGGGTGAAATCTCTAAAATTAATATCAACTTTTCTTTCTGTATATATCGCAATCTTTTAAAGACTTTAGTCTTTCTCAGTTTGGACACCACCAAATGATGCTTTCTACACGAAACATATTTCTTCCATTAATCTCCTGTTACGACATGAAGGAAAATCTATGTGGTCCATTCTACATCCTCAAACTCGATGGGCGAGAGAGTAAAAATATGATATACACATGTACTGTAATTGACAACATTTCTCAATCAATCAGATCTCTTCAAAGGAGGTACATGGGGAATGTACTGTAACGGACGTCATTTAATCATCAAGTTCTATCATCTGATATGATTATCTGTGGAATGTTATCTAAGTTAGATCAGTTTGCATATGATGACCTTATCTACATCTAAAGTCGATAGAGCTTATATGACCTAGGGTAACATTTGAGAAAACTCTCTGATGGTTGAGAAACTTGTATTCATGTACAGCTTATATATAGGGGTCTACATTTCACAAGAGCAAGTAAGGAAATGTTACTTACTCAAATAACAATTGCAGTGAACGCGTAAACAGTGAGTCTTTACGTCTCCACAGCTGGTAACTAATGATACTGCTTATGGAATAGTTTTGGATTCAGAATAAAAATTGTTCAATAGTCTGAGACTAAGTTGTTTTGCCATCCTTCAACTAAAAATGGAAAAAAGATGTAACATACAAAAGTCTTGTCTTTTTCTCATACACTTCGGTTTAAAAATACAGCTCTCCAAAATACATTATGCAGACATATTATGATAGTTTAAATTTCTATTGGAATATGGATCTTTTTATACCTTGGAACGTGTGTGCATAGACATGCACTGTGATGCCATACATGTACCAAGCAGGTTTACATTAAAATTGGTTTATATTTTTTTTCTCTTGCTGCTTTATGTTCTGATAGCGATATTTTGAAACTTGCTTTTAAACAAGAATTGTGTTTTTAAAACCTCTTATTTGAATCATCTTTACCACTGGCAATACATTGATACCCGACGCTTTTAAGATTAGAGAAACTGTGTTCATAGTTAATGACTTTCTGTTCCAGCTAGATATTGTTGTGAAACAGGGAATGAACACGTTCGTAGAGGGAATGATTATACAAAGAGCTTGAAGAGTAGTTATATTTCTATTCCTAAATTTTAAACTTCTTCTTTATAGTATGGGTTCACTTCTTGAAAACATTCTCTTGGCCTTTTTCAAAATATGATATAATGCTGTGTCCGTTATTTCACTCTGTAATGAATGTATCTCTATAATGAATGTATACATTTATATCCATTTTATCAAGCCATGTGAACACAAGTACATACAGAGAGTTTTCTCCCATGCATGATAAATCCAAATGACTGACCTTGTACAGTGTTGAAAAGTTGTATATAACATTACAGTGTCAGTGGTAGCAGAGGCTTATCGGCAGCCTTTCATTTACAGAAATAACTGAATATGGATACAACCAAACAAACGTATGTGCAGACATGTTTTAAAGCAGGAGTCATCTCCCCTCCCACAAAATGCGTATCTTGCCAACAAGTTTTGTTTTTTTCGTTGCAAAAATCTTATAGTATGCAGGTCGAATGTGAATTTCAGAGAATGATTTTAAGTAGTTTACATTAAAGTCCCTCCATAATAATTTAATAATTTAAATCTGATGCAAAACAAATATTTATATCCGTAGTTTGACTGCTTGATCATTTATAAAAAAAAAAAAAACGTCCTTCTACGCAGTGATAAATGACATTTACAGCAGGAAGTCTGCTTTGGACATCATCAAAGAGATGATATTATTCAAATATATTATTGTATCAAAGTATCCTTTCCTACAGATTTATTATATTTTAAAGTCACATAATTGTATGTAATATGGATTCATCTTATTGCCACTGGTGGAGATGTCAGGTGCGACAATATGAAATGTTTGCACTTCACACATGAACTATATTTTGATACCTGCTAAAACATAGTATTGTGAAAACTGATACGATTCATGTGCACGCTTATTTTAAATAACTGTCACATGAGATCGGTTAGCTGGGCTTTGGAAGCTGATTTTAGACATTTTCGGACTGAAAAACCCATCATTTTTCGTAACTCCACTTATTAAAACCTAAGCACATGTTGTCTCTGGTCTGTTCAAGAAGTTCACACGTGTGTGTATGTGTGTGGCGTGCGTATATGTGTATGTGTGTGCGTTTGAGAGAGAGAGAGAGAGAGAGAGAGAGAGAGAGAGAGAGGAGAATGAAGAAAACGTAATGAAATAGAGAAAACTACATCTTATTAAAGGGAAGATTTTCGTTTCCTGATGGAAACATAAATTAGTCGCACCAGTGTAACGTCACAATGGCGATACAGAATTTATCATCACATAAATATTTCAAAATATATAACAAGTAAATTTTAATTTACATAACAAATATATACATTTGCCTTCAATGTTATTTCTCTTTTTACAGGAGATGTAACTGTAGTGAATGATCTTGAAGAACTTTATTTTGATATAAGTAGATTGGCCTTTTTCAGTGAAAGGACTTATGTCCTATTTGTTGTCTAAAATATTGGAAACCAACATTTGGTGGAGAATATAGACTTTAATGTTATAATTACAGCATATTTTGCCGGAATACGAAAGGAGAGTATCTCAATGTTTCATTTTGAGTTCCAGATTTTGCAGAAACAGATGCAGAAGAGAAGAGAAGGGGAGCAATTGTTGTCCAAACGATAAAGGTAGTAACGATAGTAACAATAAGAAAAAAGAGTTGTAGCAGTCATAAATACTAAAAACTTCATATACCGTGTATTCACTGCTTCTTCGTGGATGACAGGTTTTCGTCATTTTCGGTGGTGATTGGTACACACAAGTAATGCAAACATTCAGCAAAGAATTGTCCTTCTATGAAACAAAAGCATTCACTTTCAAGGGAGAAGACATGAATCTGATGCAATACATAGTTGTTGTTGATGTACAAAAAGCATACAGTGACACCATGACAACTGTTATTTGACCTGTGTTCACGAACTCCCTATCATTTTACTAGCATTCTGTACAATGTTCAAATTGAAACAATGTAGAACAAAACATACCATTGCTGAAGCCTTTAAGTAGATCGCCAAACAGATTAGATATCAATATATTACTTATGTAATGGAATGTCTAGATATGTGCTGTTGGGTGTGTGTTTTATATGGACAAGCATGGCAGGGTCCTTAGATGATATTGAAGGATTTACAAACCTTGATTAATATTTTTGGACTTTGTATTGATGCCTGTCAAGGGTATAGAAATCCTGCATTCTGTCAGGTTTTCAAATATGGCATATGGAAAATCGTTTCATGTACGTTAAGTTATGACTTTATTTATTAGAACTTGCAGATTAATTTCTGTTCATGATACTCCAGAGACGAGGGTATATACTGTTTAATTTGTTCGTGTGTGTTTGTGGACACATTAGTTTCAAGTCATCCCCGCATTTCTGTCTCTGTAATCCTTAACTCGATTAATTTCTTATTTTGGAATACCATCACATGCTCCCCTTCTTTCTTATTGCTTCTGCCACAAGGCAGTTCGAAACATCTTCATCCGTTGCACAAATAGCTTTTCTCTAACTCTGTCTTCATTTATAATAACACCACACCCCATGCGAGCCTGATTAGATATCCGCATTGGACTGCTTCCAATTGGTCCTGGTCACCCAAGGTTCTGCCTCTGGGTTGCATGGGTCCAGGAATTAAAAGGGAGATAATAATTTTAGTAATTCTTTAAAAATTCCCATCAAACTCTGAACTCATGGAGTTTACTACTTCTAACTCTGGGTCAAAGTCATTCTGTGGGGTCAAGGTCAGTATGTAAGACATTTTCTTGATACAATTTTGATTCCGTCCCTTTTGTTTTAATAAAAGATTTTGTCTAATTCACTACAAATTTCAGATATTGTATGATCTCAAACTCCATGGTTTACATAATATTTTTAGTAATTGGTCCAATGCTTTTCTTCTCGCAATATGTCCGTTCTAGCGGTAAGATATCTCTGAGTGTTTCCACGTGGTCAAGTAGGAAGACACTTCCTGATCTACTTTATTATTATTATTTATTATTATTATTATTATTATTATTGTAGAGACATGTCCATTTCAAAGCATACTTGCAATAAAACATGATCTTATTGGTATCTATCACATGGGTCCACTCGATTTTGAACACATCACAAAACCATATACTACCCTTACTTCATGTAACATTCTTGTAATTGTGTAATCCCCGTGAATGGCATAAAGTCATGGGTTTATGCCATTTGATATCTCGAGAATTCGTCTCAAGTACATATAATGTGTTTCGTAAAACACGGTGCTTTTAGTGTATTTGACTATCATAAACAATGCAGTTATTTCATACACGAATGATAACTATTTTAATTTGGTTTTGTCTGAATGACCATTCTTTGCCATTTCCATTTGTGTGCTGCATCTACCCGCAAACAGCATAATCTCAGATCTTCTGTGTTGCGTACTAAAAATGCAACGCAACACACAGCTATAGATCTGTTGATTTATGTAATGTTTTAATGACTGGAATGACGCATGAAATAGTGTAATGAGTCCGTTGTATTGCCTCAATGTCCGTAAGTTCTAAATACATACATATATTGTTTTATTTGTTTTTAGTGTCATATTTACCAAAACAACACGATGCGGCACATTCAGTAACAAGAAACATGTAACCATACATTTTATTGACATTTATTTGGAGTGAAAATATAAAATTTTCGAATAAACAATATGTAATAAATCACAGTTCCATGAAAATATTAGTAACAAATTCCATTTTTGGATGCATTACTTGAAATTGAATGAAACGATTGTTTGTATATTAGTACAATAAAAAAGAAAAATTACAAATTTTGTAAATGAATGAATTTTACAGTTAACTTGAATATGCTATACTCACATGCAGAATATAATTTGTACAACTAGTAATTCACTGAAGGGGAAAATATAACTTCAGAAACATGTCAATAGAAACAAAGCTTTTCAATCGATTCAAATAGTAGAAGGGTGTTCCATTAAACCAGGGGTCTCAAACTCAAACCACCCTGAGGGCCGCGTGAGGGCATTTTCGATGACCCAAGGGCCACACCACCTTTGTTATCTCTCATAACACCTTTTGATGCCAATCATTTTGCGGGCCACAGTATACGGCTTAGCGGGCCGCGTGTTTGAGACCCCTGCATAAACATTCAATCTGACTCGCTACATACCATCCAATAACGTGGGTTAAAAGAGTTACGTCCCTTTTAATGTTGGCGCCTTGCAAGATCTTCGTTCACTTTATAATATTTTGAAAATATTATAAAAAGGTGTGTGTGTGTGTGTGTGATTTAGATTTTTAATGTAGCTTTAACAATTATTTTAAATAGGGATGCAGACAAAAGTTAAGCAGGTCCCTTTGTCGCTTTAAGAGACCATACTATACTGTCAAAATATTTTTAAGATCTTTTGACATAATATAAAATCATGCGTAATAGTGAATTTACAGATTTTATTATACGTGCAGCAATTTTGGGACCCTGCGATCAGAAAATATCAGGTATTAAGGGAATCAAAGTAAACAATCGAAATCATCCAATATCACCCAATGCGGATAACACTTCACCAATTTTGGATGGCATTGAAAAATCTCTTACGTCTGCATTAGATATCATATACACGCATATCATATATCAGTAGATATCACATATCAATAGACATTATATATCATTAGATACCATATATCATGAGTTATTGTATATCATTTGATATCAAATGTCAATAGATATCATATATCAATAAGTATCAGCAGCAGAGAGGGTGGACCCTACAACTTTTTAGAGACCTTATTTTTGAAAATTAAGGGTTCCTACGAAGGCTGAAAAAAAAAGTTTTTGTCTTAATACTTCTTTAATTGACCAGATTTTTTCACAATCTGGTCACGTGCGTATGTCATTCACCCTCTCTGCTGCTATAAATTAAACAGCCATTATAAATATTATCAATAATGAGTATCGGAGAACCACACTCAGCTAAATTAGCTCGAGAGCGACTAGAGGCAATTAAAAAATATCTACCCGTTCGTGACTCTGTTAAGCAACAACTACAATCGCGTCAGGAATCTCAAGTTGAATTTGAAGAGGATACAAAAAAATTATTTAAACCTATCACTGAGACCACTAAAGGTATTCTACCTGTGTTAGAGAAAACGGCTGAAGTAACTGGAAAAATAGCTGAAGGAACTGAAAAAATAGCAAGAAGAACTAAGAAAACAAAAAAAATTTTACGTGAACTTCCAGCCGAAATAGCTGCTGCGATGCCAGTCCCGGAAATACCTGAGGATGAAGATCAACTTGAAGGTGCTGAAGAAGAAGATGATGAAGCAGAAGGTGCTGAAGCACTAGATCCTGAACGAAAGAGTAGTGTAACAATAAATGCTGAATTGATAAATAAATTTGATGAAGAAACTATTAAAGTAATTAAAAATTTGAAACTATATCAACTAGCTGAGTTTGCTGTGGATGGTTTTAGTCGAAGAGATAAATTAATGAAACCTGAACACGATAAAGATATTAAAAATAGTGATCAATGGAGAAAATATTTATATCGCATAAATAAGAATGTTGAACAAGCTAGAGCTGATGATCCATTATATCAGAATTATATTATGGAAATTAATGATTTAATTCAATCAAGAAAAAAGGAAAAAAAAAACAAAAACAACAAAAACCTCCAAAACAAACAACATCAAAATCATTTGAACAATCACTTCGTGATTATCCAGAACCACAAAAAACACCACCGAAACCAAGTAAAAAAACACCACCGAAACCAAGAGAAGAAGAAGAATTTCAAGACGCTCCCGAAGCAACTGGAAGTGGTTTAGGAAGTGGTCTTATTACTTGCCCCAATAACGTTCTCGCTGATGTCGATCGATTAGAAATTCTCATCGGAGGAAAACGAGCTGGTAATAATTCCCCAGAAATCATTAATGAAGTAGCTGATATTTGTAAACGATTATTTAATGGCGGCATCATGGATATTAATGTATATCGATCTCTTATTAATGAAATCAGTGACGATGTCACTTATGATTATTATAGTGATTAAGTATGTAATTAGTGATAAAACAGTTAATAATAAAATGATCATACACAATACTCGTGGACCTACCATGGTCAGGGTAATAAACTCTCGATTACCGTATACAAAACCTACGGAGATGGATTAGGTGATGTTATTCAGGGTCTGTTTAGAAGGATAGCCCCAAAAGCAATACCGATTGCAAAGCAACTAGGAATGAAAGCTATTGATGTTGTTCGTGAAAAAGGTATAAGCGCTGTTGGTAATCTCGCTAGCAAAGCATTCTCAGCAATTAAAGATAGACTATCACGATTAATACGCAGACCGACTCGACCTGTGAAATTACCTAGCACTGAAATGATGCCAGCAAATGTCAGTAAAATAATAAATCAAGCAGCTAATCAAAAACTAGCGGAGTTGGCTGATATCCCGATGTCGGAAAAGGAAAAAAATATAACCGCTAGTCTGATAGCAGGAAGTGGTCTTCGAGTTAGACGAAGGCGATAATAATAAAGATGTTTAAGCGCATATCTGACCCCGCGTTTGACATGGTTGCACCAGTTCTCAAAGATGAGTCTGTGCGCGATTATCAGTATTATTCTTACGACGCACGAATTCCAGATCAGCGTGGACGAATCGAACTACAGGTTCAGGATACAAGTAGATATTTCTTACCCGCTGAAGCATTTATCGAAGTCGAAGGTGAAATTATAAATAACGCTAATCCTGCAGCACCAGTAGCATATGGAGCTGATGATAGGGTTGGTTTTGTTAATAATGGTATTATGGCGTTATTTGACAGCGCTACGTACCTGATTGACGGAAAAAATATTGAATCAATCCAGAAAGACGTTGATGTTGCAACGACAATACTAGGCCTTGCAAGATACAGCGACGATTATTCAAGATCGGCTGGCCCGTCAATGATGTTTGCAAAAGATACAACTGATTTTCCAGAAAGTAGAAATGTAAATATTGGTGATGTGAGAGCTGCAGGAGGAGCTGCTGATGGTCCTGCAGTATTATCGATGAATGCAAATTTCAACTTAGGATTTGCAGTACGTAAATCAATGTTAAAAGGTGATAGGAGAAGATTTTCATGTGCGATTCCACTGTCACATATTTTTGGATTCTGTAGAAATGTCAGAAAAGTCATTTTCGGAGCTAAGCACACAGTTGTACTTGTACGAAAAGGCGATGATAATGATGCAATCTGGCGACCTGGTGCAATTGATGCTGGTAAAGTAATTCTTACAAAATTTTCGCTGTGGATGCCAGTGATGACTCCAACAATATCTGAAGAAGACCGGTTGCTATCTTTTATGAGTCAAGGCGGTAAATCAACGTTGTCATGGTTAACAATGACCACAGATGCTGTTCATAGTGCAATTGATGGTTTATTTACATGGCAGATAGCTTCTCAGCAAGGTGTTTCTGCACCAAGACATATATTTATTGCGTTTCAAAATACTGCACGAATAAACGATCAAGATGAAAGTATAATGATATTTGATAAACTCGGCGTTTCTGAGGTTTCATTAAGGATAAATGGACATCAAGAACCATCCGAAGATATATTACTGAATTTTGAAAATAATCATGTAGCACGTGTATATCATCGATTAATGACATTCATGGGTCGTGATCAAAATATTGATACTGGTTTACAAATATCTCAGTTAGATTTTACAACGCTGTATCCGATTTATTCCTTTCCACTAGAACATTTAGATTTAACCAGACAATCTGTTGTAGATATTCATTTTCGAGCTCGTGTTAATAGAGATCTTGGAGCTATCCCTAATTACAGGGCAATAGCCGTTATACTCAGCGATAAATCGATGTTACTCGAAGGTGTTGGTGGACGAATGAGAGTTATTGATGCTCCAGTAGAAAACATGTAATTAGATCGTTCATAATAATTATAATGTCATATCATCACGTTAGTGTGAGTCTGACTCCTGGTCAGATTAAAAGACTGCAATCAGCATCAAAAATTAATTGTGGAATAAAAATATCGCTAAAGCGAGAACAGATGACCGGTGCAAATAAACTGTCGTTGACCGAGCGTCAGTTTAAAAACTTCAATGACGCTAAAAAATCAAATAAAGGCGTTAAACTTAATCTTTCTGCGGGCGCCATCAAAGATATTGCTAAAACGGGTGGTATATTTCCACTTCTCGCAGCAATACTAGCATTAATAGCAGCTGCAGCACCAGCTGTTGCAAAGGCAGCTGCGTTAGGCGCTGTTGGAACAGCTGCTGGAATGGCGTTAAAGAAAGCAACCGGAAAAGGAATCAAAAAAAAAGGAAAGGGTCTAAGATTACCAGGGACCCCACACTGGTACGGAAAGGGTTTAAGATTACCAGGGACTCCACGCTGGTACGGAAAAGGCCTAAGATTACCAGGGACAGTTTACTAATATCACCTATGTCCAATTTTGATTTACTTAATGCTGCTAAGCAATTAAAAATAAAAAATTTTAGAGGTGTTTTTATGCGCGATCAATTACCTACCGTTGCAATGCAACATGAAACCGGTATTATTAATCTTGATAAAAATTCTGGCCCAGGCACGCACTGGGTAGGATATGCAATTGATCCACGTGGAATTATTTATTTCGATTCGTATGGATTAGCACCACCGAAAGAATTTCTTCATTACGTTAGCAATAATACTACTCCAATCTGGTATTCAACGCCACCGACACAAAAAATAACTGATCCTCCAATATGCGGCCGTGAAACCCTCGCTAGGCTTGATGCTGTATCAAAATCAACAGCACCGCCTCATAAAGTCGTGCACGCGTTCACTACACTACGTCATAGCACTTAAACTGATATCAGTAAATATAATGGTAGATATTTATGGAAGATCCTCAGGTAGAGCTCAGAAGGTTGATTTATCTAAATATGCAACTATTGATCAGCTCAGAAATGAAATCGATGATTTATTAAATATAACGAGTGTGGATCAAAATGAAGTCGTCGTTTTTCAGGATAAACAAGGACGATTAAAAACGAGTAATATACAAATACTAGATGTTCTTGTACGAATTCCCAACGCGGTTGTTAATAATGTCGTTACTTTCACTGATCATGGTAAAATACAAGATTCCGGTAAGTCGGTTAACGATTATGTTAAGAAAACTGGTGATGTATTTACCGGTGATATTATTATGTCAGGAAGAAAAATTACGTATCTTGGAGATCCAATCGCAGATACAGACGCAGCAACAAAAAATACGTCGATGATCAAGAATCCAAGTACGTGTCAGTGCGCGGTGGTATAATGCGTGCATTTCTCGACATGAATAATAATGGTATTAATAATCTCAGAACACCAGAAACAGATTTTGACGCTGCAACGAAGAAATGTGTCGACGATAGGGAAATTCCAATAACGACTTCGTTAACGACAATTAATGATGGAATTGCTTCATTTAGAACTGAATATTTTAATCACGTACAAACATTTCTAAATTTTCGTAGAAATGTACACAGATCTATTAATGACTTTTTGGAACTCCACCAAATGTTATTATTAATCTCGCTGACATTAACGCAAGACTCAACGATATCATTAGTGGTATTCCTAACATTATTCAAAAAGCTAATCTCGTTAAAATTCCTCACAAGCAGATCATTAATATCGTGTACACAGTCGCATCAGGAAAGGCAACATGGTCGCAGGAAAATAACACTTTTAAACACACTGCAGAGGTTACTGGTGTATACAGATTATCTGTATTTAGTAGTGCAAAATTCAGTATATTTACCACATTTCCATGGCGTCATTCAACCGATGATTTTTCTGGAATTGTGTCTATATTGTTAAATAAAGATACTGAAGAAACGTTTATGCTGATAGCGAATGATAAAAAGTTAACCGCAGCGACTTATTGGTGGTGTATTGAGTTCATAGCCGAAACTCCTCAATTAGTTACCTAGATAAATATAATGAATCAAGAGTCATTTATCGACGTTCAACGTCACAGATACACTCAAGTATGTGAGTGTCAAACCAAACTAAAAAATATCATCGACGATTACACGATAAAGGTAAAAAAATATCGTCGTCGTATGGTTTTTATTGATATAATGGTATACTCGGTTTCTGCTGTTATTGCTGGAAGTGGATTATTATTATCAACGATAACGATGACAGCGCCTGCAGTTGTAACGATTATAGTTTCAACGGCAACAACATGCGCAGGTATTTTCAGTATTATCTCTAAAAAAATATCTACGTGCACGAATGATAAACTAAACGAGTATATAATGAAATTACACACAGCAACAGCCGCGTACACTAAATTATGCTCGTATATTTCAGCGTATCTCGGTGATGGTAAAATATCCGATGAGGAGTTCGTAACGATAATGAAAACCTACGATGAAGCGTTCATAGTGGAACGCGATGCGTTCTCTAGTGACGGAAAGATGGGGAATTAAATAATAACGATAATAATAATGTCAGAGTCGCAATTACTTCAGCAGATCGTAGCTAATACAACGCCGTCAAAAACTACTATGATATCATTAAGTTCAACCAATCCTGAATTTAGCGTTAATTTTCCGACTGCAATTCCAGCAAAGGAAATAGCATTAGCGCAATTACGAGTTTATTATAGTTGGCCTAATATTATATCAAAACCGTTTGGTGGACAACAACCAAATAATTCACTGGTATTTGCGAATAAGAATAAACCGGATGGAACACCTGACTGGCAGGTTGTTGGAATTTCAACGGGTAATTATCAAATAGAACAGATTAATGATAAGTTCCAACGCAGAATTAAATCTATCACGGGGAAAGAATCTAAAATAGCGATTACTGTTTATGAACCAACACTATCTGCGGTTATTGAAATAAATTCTCCTGATTATCTCGTAGATATTTATCAAAGTTCGATCAGATCAGTGTTAGGATGGCCTGATGTCGCACCTGTTTATAATGGAGTATCAGAACCAAAACTAGAAGAATTTAAAACGAGTGAAGAAAAATTCATTAAAAATCCAGAATATCGAGAAAATTATCCATGGAGATATATATTATTTAAATCTGATCCAAACGACGATATATATAATTTTACCGATTTTTACGGTAAAAGAATTCCCAAGATGACTAGATCAGCATTTAATGCTATCGTTATACCAGAAGAGGGGCAACGAAATATTGTTGATGTAGGATTTATTAAAGAATGTTTTGATGATCTTAAGCCTGAATACGATAAAACGTTTAATGATTTAAGAAATTTACTTATTTCATTATCACAACATCATAATGAAAGTGTAAAGCAGCAAATAATCGAGTCAATAAAACATTTAAATAGGATCTTATTCGATTTATACATCGCCAATCGAAGTATTATAAACGTTGCGACTGATCTTAGTAGAAGTGGTTACACAAGATCAAGTACTAAACAATTATTTCTTGATCATTATAAAATAACAGAAAAAGATTTACAAACATTTGTTATACCAGATTTAAATAACGCTGAAATGAAGAAATCGTTAAGTGATCTTATTGAAGAATATTATCAGGGAGTAATTGAATCGTGGAGAAAAATAGCCCCACCACCGGTTATATTAAAACACAATAACAACCTCTTTAGTGCCGGTAGACATATATCACCGGGCATTGTAAACATAACAACAACAATTGCAGTCAATCTGGTATGTGATGTTATTGAAGGTAGCTATCAGGTAGATCTTTCTAAATCTAGCCACCGCAGTGGCACTGCGGAGCAAGGGTATATATTATTCAGTTTTAGCCCGATTGTTCCACCAGGCTGGCTAATTGTGGCAGAACCAATTAATCCCGTTTACCTGCGAGTTCATAATCCATTTCTGACAAGAATAAATTTCAAACTTACAGACCAAAATAATAGAATTCTGGACACGAGGAACGAATCTCTTAATATAAACCTATATGTACGCTCATAGAACGTTTTTATTATAACAATATCCGGATATTATTCTTTTGTTTACATAAAATCCGTGAACTGTGGCTGCATATTGATTATTCCATAACATGTGCGTAAAGTTATTTTAAGACCGCTATATATTATAACTAAATCAATATCCGCTGTTACGGCCCACGTATAGACTCAGTGTTATACAGAATTATATATATTTTGGAAAACTAGAAATATAAAATCTCATTTTAGACAGAAAAATGTGGTTTTTGTTAAGAATATTGTAGTTTTTAGGAATAACGATATGACTGACATATTGTTAAGGTTATTGGTAAACACATACTAACTTTTCAATATGTATTTATAACAAGGTCCGATAGCTCAGTTGATAGCGCGTAGAAACTCTCATCCGGAGGGTCATGGTTCGAAACCCAAGAAGGACAAATTGTCTGCGGGGGGCGATTTTATGCCAAAATTTATAATTTATTTGGGGCTCCAGCCAC
>JAECUM010036195.1:0-30728 GCA_016617855.1 Megalonaias nervosa
TATTGCTGCAAATAAATATATTGTCATCCATATGTGCAAATGTAGCTGGTGTTTCAATGTATTATATGCTAAATACATCTAACTAATTTGTTCTTGACGGTCATCATGGAGATCTTTGCTGTATTCGATATCTTTGTCGTTCTATCTGTCTTCATTGCCTTCGTTATACTTTTCATTACCATCGCTGGGTGGCCTAGTGGTTAGAGCGTCCGCCTCGGATGTGGGAGGTCACGGGTTCGAACCCCGGCCAAGTCTTACCAAAGACTTGAAAAATGGTACTAACAGCTGCCTCGCTAGGCGCTCAGCATTAAGAGGTAAGTGTTAGGACTGGTCGGCCTGGTGTCCGGATAATGTGACTTGGTGGCATGATGCCCCGGTGCTAGACATCACAATAAACTGTCACACTGCAGACATCGTAGCGATATGACTGAAAAATTGTTAAAGCTACGTTAAGAATTCAAAATTACAAACACACACTGTAACAAGATAACCGAGTTGGGATTTCGGATTTACAACAGAACACTTTCGATGGTGATACAAATACAATGTTTATTGATGTATGATTTGAGTGAGAAAAAATATTGATTAATACGTGCGTGTATAAGATCCAAATATTGGACACATTAACATAATACGCATGAACCTAAAAATGCAACAAATATAAATGCAAATAAATGACCTTACACAGTACAAGGAAAAACGTGAACAATTCACAGTAACTTCACACGATGAAAAGAATGACTGTTTTACTCAGTAGCAAAAAATGATGTATTCACTCAACTAGTGAAAAATGAGATTTTTGTTACTCAAATAGTAAAATGATGAATTGATTGGACAGATATCATACGAAAATATCTTTACACTACCAAAAAAAATGGGTATAACAAAACCCCCAAATTAGCCCACGGCTAAAAGATTACATGCATGGAGTAACAAAAACCACTACCGTCAATATCACACTTGGCTACCAGTCACACCGGTCAATCAAGCAAGTATCATTATATGTAGTCACCGACCACCATTGAGTTCCTTGGTCAAGCAAGCAATTAGCACCCACCAATCCGGCCTGCAACGCCCAATTAACTACTACTCGACCAGCAACACTGTTCACTCAGCTCTACGGCTGCTATGGTTAACTTCTGTGGTTAGCTCTTTAGCTGGTACCACGTCAAACACGATCACCATGGATCACTCTGATCTCTCTGGTCAGCTGAAAATACATCTAACACCGTGTACTACTCATGACACGGCATATAGGATAAAACGTAATGTTGTTATATACTGTAAGTTATACAAATCACATTATCGGTACAATAGTACAAAACAATAAACAGGTTCAGAAGTGAACCCGTGTCCGATAAGATTCCTGTGATACTAAACATTTTTTTAAGAAAATGAAACTATATATTGCAAATGTAAATCTCTTGCTAAGTCACAAACAAGAATAGAAAATATTTGCTTTATACTACACAAGCCAAAGCTACATTGAAAACATACAAAAATAAAGGTGATAGTACGTACATAACTATAACTTACAATATACATAAGAAATAATATACATAAGAAATTAATAAATTACATACCTCTACAGCTGAAGATGTGCAAGTCCCTAAGTAGACTGCTTACTGACAAGACGTTCCGTAATGTGAAGATATCACTTTACGGTGAGGCATTTATACGATGTAGCCGTGCTAGATGTAAATCGGTTTTTCCCATCGAGAGCACTTCGCACGTGCGGCAGGGATGAACCGAACTCACTTTTTTAAAATATTGTACAATATACAAAAATCACCCTCGGGTATCGTTGTACACAAAAAACGGAACCAGAGTACATGCTTTAAATAAATAGAGGGATTTATACAATTCTGTGGCACACACCTTTGTTGGGTGTGTCACTGTTTTCAAGATCTTCAATGGTCACTAGCACCGTCGAATCAGTTAACGTCAGTGATATGAAGTTTTCTAGCGCGATATCATACAACGACTTTTCACATGTTTTGTTTTCTTTGCCCAGTGTCCGCATGCTTGCACCGAAACGATTTCTTACCTGGTTAGTTGACCAAGAGCTGCTAATACGTATGTTTGACATTGTACAGCATTTTATGGGCTCCTTTGACAAACCGATAGCATGTATTAAAGATAAACAACGTTTGTACCTTTCTCAATCATGATAGAAATACCTGTACCTGTTATTCATCATTTTATTATATCGGCAACCAAACATGATGTAAACCTTCGCTATCAAACTTTTCACTTTTGTATACATATCTGTCTGTAAATGCAACATCTAACTTTGTATGCTTTTGTACTCACATGCCCAGTAGAAAGTTCTTCATAGTACTAGTTTTCCCGCATCGGCGTGGTGGAATATACAACTTCGTATAATATTTGTGATCTTTTGTATTATTATTATTTAACCTGTTCATTGAATTATTCTTTGTATTTAAGACCTTTTTTCGAATTGGTCATTTGAACTGCGCTGTAAATCAGCAGTTATTGAAAATCAATTGCCCTAATATCCAATAAAGTTTACCGTATGTATATCACCATTTTTAAGCAAGGCTGTCTGAAGGAATTATGTGTCGCATCGTTAGTGAATCTTCATTCGGGTTTCATTACATGATTACACTTAACGATAACTTTCATTATGCTATCATGAATGAACATAACGATAACTTTCATGTTGTTATCATTTCATGAATGTACATAACGATAGCATTTTTGATGCTATGATTACATAATCAAACATAACCATAACGATAAATTTCATGATGTTACCATCACATGAACAAACTTGACCATTACGATAACTTTCATGATTTCATCATTACTTGATCGAACATAGCAACAACGATAACTTTCATGATGCTAATCTTATCTTCTAACTAGTTCATTTGATATGCATTTTGATACTAACGTTTCTGCGCAAGTTTATTGCCATTTTGGTATGGTTATTGTAAGTTCCTCCAAGAAAGATTTCACCTATGCGTTGCGTGCAGTCATGTAAATGTCGTCGGGGAAAGCAATTTAGTATGTGGTACTCTTGCTCCACATTTAAAAAATTAAAGATTAATGTTAAAGGACACTTTTGTCAATATAGAATCTAAAATGACAAGAACGTTAGCGGAAACTGAACGATATAGCATCGCAGGAATACACGAATCTGATTTTAGATATTCCTTTCTGGAAGTATCTATCAAGCTGGAAATTATAAGATAATTTTTAATTTTATTTTGCGTTTTATTAAAATAAATACGAATGATTGAAAACATGTGAATTTACCAATACAGACACAGCTAAAACTTGCGGAAAATGCACTAATTGACAATTCTTCACATTTAATATACAGGGAAAGATGGTAACATTTCTCAGATATGTATATTCTTTGATCTCCTGTTAGAATAGTATAGTAATAATTCCTCAACCACACTCATCTCAGAGCCTGTCTATCTTTTCTTCTCTAATTGACTGATAAAGCTCTAAGGCCTGCACCCATACAAACACAATCTCTTTCATTATAATTGCATTTTTAGCTTTCATTAAAATTACAGTATCTATTAAGATTGTATGCAACCTATAAATCATTCATATTGCCAATATTGTAATTTCAGATCAATTATTCCATACGATCTTTCCATTCGTGAACAAATTGGTTTGAATTTAAATTCACAATGTTATACTCAGTAACATACATTGTAAGACTTTATTTCTGGTGAAAAGTGATTCTCTGTTCCATTGTTTGTTATAGTTTATGGCTCTGCAATGTGTTTACAACATAGTATATTGTTACACAATTTGAAGTAAGTCTTTATTGCATCTGTGTACCATGGGTCGTCTTTTAAAACACGTCTTTTGACAGATAACCCAGGTTCCCCATATGGCATTTGTTGTTGCTTATGACAATTCACTTTGGATATGATATCTTGATCTATCAGAAACCGTTTACACTCTGTGTCTTTGTATTTTATTTACAATGTATTCACTCTGATAAATCTTTCTTCAAAGGTTTTCATGATAATGATATTATTGCATGACGACAAATTCAGTTTACAGAAAATGATGAAATTAAAAGCTAGGTCGTCAATGAAGCGCTTAAACATTCATATTTACTTAAAAGCCAATATGCTGACAGAAACCCCATTAAAGAACTACCATTTATTTCATAATAATAAAAAAAGGATTTAATAAAAACTTTGAAATTTGAGGAACAATCCAAATCATTAGGACTATGGTAATAATTTCTAACGGATTAAAACTTTGTTGAACATAAGAAACAATGATATGGAATAGAAACACAGGAGAAAACGGAAACATGAAAGTAACTCAGATTATCAGTCAATGACACTTGCAGTAAAAGCGGCTGCTTGGTCTTACATTTTAATTTCCTAACCATATTACACATCACTTGTCGGCTTTCGTATAGCATTCAGTGACCTCAAACATCGCACAAGCATTACAGATTTTATCATAAAGATACCTTTGAAGTAGTTAAAATAAATGACTTCAGAGACACGAAGACTTATCGATCACATCTAGGACATATTCTAGAGAAGTACTTTGTCATTGTCACAATGGTGTATCATTACCAAACATCTCTGTGATACGCCTCCAAATGTTGCTGCATATGGTAGAATAAATGATAACAACACAAATCAAAAACCGATCCTCCCAACACCTATAAAACACATGTAGATTTTCATCACCTTTGGAAGTTTTAAAACACATGTAGATTTTCATCACCTTTGGAAGTTTTGTATGGTTTAAAAAAATTTAATAAAATGAGTCGAATGAATATATTGCAAAATAACGCCATAATTGTTATGTCTAAGTTCAATGTTTACGCGAATTAAGTATCATTGCGGTGGCTTTGGATATTTTGTCGTTCAAACTGACTTTTCATCAGGGTTCCTAGTTTCGAGATATGGTATAACAAATTGAATATGCACAATATTATAACTATGGGTATAGGCTTTTATTAATGATGTTGGATTCACCAACTCCGCCACCCACGCGCTTCTTCAGATTGTTTCCGGGCAACCATATGTAGAATATAAAATAAAAAAGTGTGATGAAGGCGAGCATAAGCATTTTGTCTTCGCTGTTAATAATGTTGATATGCTGTCTAAAAGTTTTAAAAGTTACATATATTTTACATATGTTGATATACTTGACCGAAACGTTGCAATACTAATACTGCATACCTGAAGTGGGTGGTCAAGGCTATTCACATTCAATTAAAAATGTACATGGCAGGTTCTGTACTATATTTCTAAACCTTCCGAGACATACATACGCTGTTCTACCAAGAGGAGAAGGTGGAAGACTACCCCTTTGTTTTAGCTATTATTGTAAATGTATTAAGTACTGGGTTAGGTTGATTAGAATGGTTGATAACTTGATAACCGATATCCAAGACAATGTCGGGTAAAGTTATATGGGTTTAGAAAGTGAAAGACATACTATTCCGATATGGATTTGACTATATTTGACTATGAAAAATATTTTTGTTCAGTTTCAGGCAACGTCTTAAAGACAGTTAATTTCAAGATTGGAATTCAGCAGTAAAATAAATCACATAAGACATGATTATGATAAATTTTATGATCCATTTTCCATTAATTTTTACACACCCATTAATTTACTTACCCATCAACAAAAATATTAAGCAGACTCTGTTGTTGTTCTCAAAGCTAAGCTTTAGAGGAAGGACGGCATATTGACATCCCTCCAAATCAACGTATATGTTATGTGACAAAAACCAAATAGAGGATGGCTGGCACTTTGTTTTACAATGCCCTTTTTATGCAAATCATAGAAACAGATTCATATCAGAAATTTGTAGCAAACCCCCCCCCACCTATGTGAAGAAATATTCTATTCTTTGATGAAATCTAAGTACCTTTTATAATATGTCAACTTGCATAATACGTCTTTTCTGCATTCCACAGAAGAGATTAAATGAACACGAAACAATATTATTCTGTTCTACCTATAAGGAAGAACACAACTATGCAAGTATGTAATGTTACTTCCGTTTCATCTTCGAACAAATTTCTATTTTTTTTTCTTCTCTTCTTTCTCACGTCTGTTATGAATATTTAATTTGTATTTGCTAGTTTTTCTCCCTGATTATGTATAATTGTGTTTTTGACTTGACCTTGTCGGAAATATCAAATTCATGTTGTTCCTGACTAGAGACTCTGATGTTGTTTTTATTTTGTAAACAAATAATACATAGTTAATATTTCTCTAGGAGTGTGGGTTAAATATTATCAATGTGTTTTGTACATTGTCTAATTAGTAATATGGATAATTTATGCCACATACTGTGAACATTATTTGGTTGCCTGTATAATATTTTAAATACTACAGATCTAGTATTTCAGACTGTCGATATGATCATTGGAATGGAAGCTATATGAAGACTCCATGGACTCAACTTAGTTCAAGGAAATTTAAAACTAAGTATATGAAATTATTATTTAGATGGCATTTCTTCATAACTGTCATATAATACAAGTATATGATTTGTTACTTACTTTCATATCAGGGCTAACTGTAACTGTAAGAAGAAAATGTGGATACGTTATGCAAATGATACTATCATAAATAATTACAATACGTCATGGAAAATGAGACAATCAAAAGACATTGATGCTATGTTATGGAAAACGAGGCTATCACAAGACAATGATAATACATCATGGAAAACGAGACTATCAGCAGAAAAGATCGATACGTTAGTCAAAAGGTAATGATAAGTTATGCAAATGAGACTATTAAAAGACAATGATGAAACGTTATTCAAATGAGACTATCGAAAGATAATTATAATACGTCAGGGAAAACGAGACAATCAAAAGACATTAACGGCATGTTATGGAAAATGAGACCATCACAAGACAATAATAATACATAATGGAAAACGAGACTATCAGAAAAAAGTGATGATACGTTATTCAAATGAGATAATCAAAAGATAATGATGATACATTTTGCAAATGAGACTGTTAAAGGATTATGATGATACGTTATGAACATGAGACTATCAGAAGACAATGATAATATGCTATTCAAATGAGAAAATCAAAAGATAATGACGATAAGTTATGCAAATGAGACCATCAGAAGACAACTGATGATACGTTAAGCTAAACAAGACAATTAGAAGGAAAGGCTGATACTTTGCGGAAAACGAGACTAACAGAAGACAATAAATATACATTACGGAAAAGGGAATAGGGAATATCAGAAGACAATGATGATACTTTATTCAAACGAGACAATCAGAAATGAATGATGATACATTATGAGACTGTCTGAAGACAGGGATGAAGCGTTATGCAAGTGAGGCCATCAGAAAACAATGACGATATGTCCTGCAAAATGAGACTATCAGAAGGGAATCATAAAACGTAATGAAAAATGAGAATAAAACTGAGGAGATATATCCTATCAGTTGGAATTTGGTTATGGCGTCAAGATCAGATGGTTAACAAATACAGAAACATCTTCATAAGATAAAAAAGTACCCACCCACTTTCCCCCAAAACATAAAACAGTCATACATATTCTGTATAGTAGTCTCTCCGCTATCTCTTTTTGCGACTAGTCATTAAAGAAAAATTGTATTGTTAAAGCAATTTCCCAAGGTCGTCCTGGCCAAATTAGGTAGAGACATCGCACGAAACGTAATTTTTGAATGATCACAAATTCGCATGTATTTATAAACAGTTTGAAAATTAGGTTCATATGGTACTTATAAAACAAGTTTTGATGTGTCCGTAAGTCTGCTTTTAGACATGATCTATCATTTTCTTCTCGCTGTATTGTACATCAGCATTACACGAGTTTGGTTTTCCATTTCTGCGGCACCATAGTTATTCCACACGTTTGTGTTCATGTGCCTGTCTCTGTATTTAGTTTCTTTCTCTCCTTCAAGAAGTGCTAGTATTTGTTTAGCAAGAAGCATCTAAAATCCCTGTTTTTTTATACGACCTATCCACTTTTAGTGTCACATTAAAATATTTATTTTTTCTATTTTGTAACGCAAGAAATTGCATGAGTATCTGGGGGACACTTAGAGACCAGATCCTCATCTTATTCCAAGTGTTTCGACGTATGCATGCTAATATACTCATTTTTATAAGAGCATTAAAGTGTGAAATTTTCTGTATTCTCCCTCCAACCAACGAGATTGGACGATTTCGGCATCATTTAGAAAGGGCAAATGCTCATCATAAGTAAAATAAAGAACATTACCGGCTCTTCTAAGAAATTAGACACCATAATTCAAAACAATTTCGACTCTTTCTCGCCGTGTTGACATACTTGTTCAGAACAACCACTTTACAAGAGCCTTATAATAGAATGCCATCATTCATGTTATTGAGAGAAAGGTTGTGTGAAAATACGCTATGGTAATGAAATAAATATTTCTAGAAATCGTTTGTATGGTATCAACCAGACCTGAGTGACAATGTGAATCTTTATAAACGACGATTTCAGCATCATGGAAATTAAATAAACTGTTTTGAGAGATCAAGAAAGTGTGATTTACAGGCTGATGCTTTCATCAACACGCTTTATGACTGTGAGACACAGAGAAACTCTCTCTCTCTCTCTCTCTCTCTCTCTCTCTATATATATATATATATATATATATATATATATATATAGATAGATAGATAGATAGATAGATAGATAGATAGATATATTGTTACATGTAGGCTCGTACAAAAATAACAAGAGTAAAGAGTGAAGCCAACAAGCTTTGCATATTTTAACAAAATAATTTATTTCCCTAGAAAACAATGTAAAAATTGGAAATAGGACTTACGGTTTCTGAATATAATCCAAAATTTAATCCTAAGATTGAAAATTACAAGTCCTATCACTAAACAGGTCTAATAGAATCGGGGTTCGAATCTCAATGAAATTCCAATATGGAGGCGATGACGTCAGATGATGTCTGTCCTGATGGTAACAGCTCCTCAATTGAATCACAGTTTATAATGTTTCCGTTAAACTCCAGAATGAATTTCCACTGAATGTCTTTCTCCCAGAACGTTTATAAAAAAGTACACTTGTTTAGTTTTCTAGAGAATAAATTATTAAATTCCCAAAAAAAAAAACAAAAAAAAACAGATGAACTTCAAAAACAAACTGGCAACATCAATTGAATCCTCTTTAGCCCTCAAGGATAAAAATACAACTCACTAAATCTACTAGAGAGCGTCTGTTTAAAGGCGCTATTTTTTAGATCACATGGTGCTTCACGTGATGGGGTACGTGATTTACTAATTTGAACAGCGCAATAAAAAAAAAATCGGGCCGAAATGACCTTGGCAATAGCCAATCGTTATCACTCGATGTTTACAAAATCTGTGAGCTAAAATAGTGCTGAAGTAACGTTAAGATCTAATCGGGTCAAGCCAATTTTCGGAAAAGAAATTCAAATCCAATGAAAATTACCATTACAATAAAATGTTATGAAACAAAATTAAAATAAAAAGGAATTTTAAAACTAACACACAAGTAATTTAATTACATATTCGCAACTATATATATATATATATATATATATATATATATATACTATATATATAACAACAACATATACCCTTATATATATATATATATATATATATATATATATAGTACATGTTTCTGTCATATTTATACTTTTCTGACTGCTGAATTAGAATTATGCAAAAATGATTACAAGGTATGCAACATGTATTAAAATCTTTCTAAAACGAAACCAACGCCTTTACTAAATGTAAATTATTTACCAGGCCTCAAATAGTTTTAACAACCGATGTAGCGAAATAACGCACAATGCGTGTATGAAACGTACAGCCCTACCTAATGAAAATTGAAATCATCAACATGTTGTCAAAGAGGCAACCACCAAGGGGAGTTAACTTCAGTTTCCACAAAGGAACAACTAAACATTTCTGCTCAAAAATTGAATAAGGATGAGCGAATACCTGCTGTAAAAAGAAATAAAGTAATCAACTCACTTCCCTGAAGAACCTTTAAGTTCAAGTAAGAAAAATTAATTTAGTAAGAACAAACGGACTCGCCTAAGTTGTAAATGAAATGCTTTATTTTCTCTACCCGCCCAGCGACAGCGGTAACCTGTACAAGGACACTAAAGACTTCAACTACAGTTCAAGACTCAAGCCCCATATTACGCTGCAGCCACAAAAATATTAGCTAGATTGAGGTTTTGTCGTCGACAGACCTATGTCCCGATATAAAAGTAAATGGGACTTCACCAAAGAGGTGATTTGCAAATCTTGTAGCATACATCTTTTCAGTTGAAACTGATACATCTAACACCTAAACATGCTGGCATATATTGGGACGTGAGGAAAGAAAGCAGAAAAGCATTACACTGATTAAAAAACAGAACATACGTATAATCGAACCCACAGATAATGGCTCAGTTGTTGTCAACATGAATAGAGAAGACTACATCAATGAAACAAAGAGACAATTTAACGACTAGACTTGGCAAACACTATTCCAAATTACAATTGATGAAGCGCCCCAAACGTGATTCACAGAATAGAAAACCAAAGACTACTTAACTATAGAAAATCCTTCGAGCGGGAAGAATTTACCGAAAATCCACAAGCAAATAAACCTGGATAAGCGTTTGATTTCCTGTAAGATTCAGCACACAGAAAGGATATTAGAATATCTGGATCATTCCATGAGACAACATGTCCAAGACATTACATCCTGCCTGCAGGACACGACAGATTATCTCATAGAAAGCGAAACAAGTGAGCAAGTCTTCAAAATAAATAACCATTCATTAAATGAAAAAACAATTTTCAATATGCCAGTGTGTTTTGGGGTCGACTGGAGGGTCAACTTTTACATCTTTGAGACTTATATCATATCAGTGTGTACGCTTCATCTATAACATAGTTATAAAATAGCAGCAAGAAAGAGAAAATATGGATGTCTTTATATCAAAAGCAAACAACTTCCATTTTTAAATAAATTTACAACAAAAGTTTTCAACTGAAGTCATTTATTCTGGACATAACAACCACAACTGTAGCAAACAAACTCCTTTAGAGACATCTACTCCAAGTCAACTGAAGCCATTTGTATCTTCTCCAACCCAGCTGTCATCCAAATATATTATTCGGAGCATCTCGTATAGACAGGCACTGAGGATATGAAGAATTTGCTCCAACAATGAACGGAACATTCCCAAAACGTGTCCAGAATTATGTAAACATTTGAAGAACCAAGCCTATGACACAAACTTGATACAGAAATCATACTAGAGAGCTCACCCCACACACCCACCCCCACACAGAAAAACAAGCAATTATCTTTGAAAATATAGAGGAAAGGAAACGGTTGATCAGGTAGAAGACTCCAATCAGGTAGAAGACTCCAATATGTTTAGAGCTGGTGTTTCAAAGAAAAATAATTCTTTAATATTGGTCATTATTCATTAACTTAGCCATTACTGCTCGTTTTTTACTAAGTTTTGGCATTATTATTATTATTATTATTATTATTATTATTATTATTGCTGATATGGCTAATATTGTCATTACAAAACAAGAGTTATCCCGAATACTGTCTATGGTTCCATCATTTCATATTAAGAAATTAGTTGACGACATTGCTGTTCCTACAGTATATCAATACCAATCAGAATGTATTGTCATCATTGAAGTTTAACCTTTAGTGAAGTTTAACCTATAGAGAGCAACATCAAAAATGTTCAAGCAGCATCTCCGGAGAACATACAAATTCAGTGCGTTATTCTGCTTGATGCGTGTTTTCCCTAAATTTTGTAAATGTCTTACACCAAAGACTCAGTTAGAGTCGAAAGCGCTTAGATTTGTTTTTATTTTTATTTTTTTTTAGAAAGCCGAAATACATTTATCCTTATCAATTCCTGAAAAACGTGGCCCATTACTGGATCCAGTGCACTTTCAGAGTTGTAGTTTTAGAGTTGTAAATCAAGAGTTCAATAATGCATAAAATCTCGCGAACAGGGTTCTCAAAATTTTATGATATTAAATAAATCACAATAAAATAATTTGAATTACAAAATCTCCAAAAAGGCATTGATGAGTCATATCGCTTAGCAAGTCTGATGATGTAGCAGTGAACACGTCCGAAGATGTTTCAGCAAACCGACTATTCACTACAATTGGATTTGAACATTTAAAGGAAGTTTCAAACAGAAAGCAACATCGACCATGTGATTGAATCTATATTTGCATTTATTTCTGAGTGACTAGGGTGTAATGCCTTACATTCTTCTTCTGACTACATTTCTGGCCGATTCCAGTGAAATCAAATGCTTCATCTAGTATTTGTAGTTTGTATAGTCTCGTAACTAGTAACGGTTTGTTGTTTCACACCACACAAAGTACTTGATTTTATGCGCAGTTTTCTGTTAAGAACTGAAAACGTGTATCCATATACAGTGCTAAAATGTTACACTATGATTTGAATGATGTTACAAAATATTACACAGAAGGGCCAAAATGACGGGGCATCCAATAAGCTGAATGTTTTATATTAAATGGTTATAGATGATGCGTGTGTATTTTCTTGCAAGGGATATTGTTTTATTTGTCCTTGTGTAAGAAATGTGCGTAGCTTCTCTTAAAGGTTTCGGTTTTTGTGAAAGGCAATTATTAAAAAGAAGATATGAATAAATATCGCAGGAATCTTAGTTGGGGAACATATAGACCGCCATATTACGACTAAGCTGTTGAGAGAGAGAGAGAGAGAGAGAGAGAGAGAGAGAGAGAGAGAGAGAGAGAGAGAGAGAGAGAGATGAATCCTGAATATTTAATTTTGATGGCAACTTTTGTCTCTGGACAAAACTATAATATCACTGTTGTATCAGTGAAATTATTTTAAATTCTATATAGCCAATACCACGAAGTTTATAGAGTTTTCTGAGTGAGAGCCTAATTGATTTTACTGTGGTGTCAGACCGAGATTCTATTCACATTTTGGATCCGTCATACACATAATATGCATTGCATAACTGTATATTCTACTTGTACACATATCTTTCTTAAATTAGCATTCTACGAAAGAGAAATCTGGTTATATTATCAATGAAATTATACTGTTTTAAACTCAGTATTCCTCATTCTCTCTCTCTCTCTCTCTCTCTCTCTCTGTGAACAGGGTAAATAATGTCAACCATGGAAGCGATATCAATGTCTGTGTTGAGAATTTCAAAAAAATCCAGAGTGCAGTAACCAAATGAGTATTGCACAAAAATGTTACTATTTACAATAAGGATCCACATCGGATGTAGAATGAAATCAGATGACTAAGGCAGAGAAACTACTGTATGATTAAGCGAAACGTAATCAAACCCCCTGACACGGGTTCATTTACATGCAAAAGAGAAACCTGGTTGTTACTGAAATTAGGAAATGTAAATGTAATCAATAATAATAATAATAATAATAATAATAATAATAACAATCTTTATTTAACTACTATAACACATTTGGTCATAAAAGACCCATTTGCCACGTGGTCCTCAATTTTGGTAATAGGTTATGTTATTAAAAAACCCCAACTAAAATATCACTTCCACACGCACTCAAGTATCCTCGCACACGTACTCACACATAATTAAAATGAATTAATACGTGTGACTATAGTGGTCAACAGATACACACATCAACAATATACTGTACACAGGTATACAGTTTTAACATGTCAGAGTACACACAGCGAATAAACACGCACATATATTATTTCTGGACACATCAATAAAGGTTTCTATTGGGAGGTTATAATATGTCATTTCAGCTGGTCAAGAAAGAATTTCTTTAATGAGGTTTTAAACGAAGCAATGGACTTTGAATTACGTATCCTCAGGGGTAAGGAATTCCAAATGGTAGGTGATGATAACAGTGAATGAGTTTTTGTAATGGTTAGTTTTTAGTTGCTAGTTGTTGATAGGACATTACGCTTAGAATCTGATAATCTTAATTCTGTTAAGTTAGATATACAATCTGGAGAAAGATCGTTTAATGACTTATTTGTCATGAATCCTTTAAAAAAAATAATACGCTTTTGTATAGGTAGCCATTGTAAACGTGAAAACAAAGCATTAGAGGGAGTAATAATAGGAAGTTTTAGAACTGGTCTTTTCTGGAGTTTTCTGCTGCTGGATAGATAATAATTGGATGTGTTTCCTCATATGGTACAGCCGTATTCTATTAATGGTAGTATCTATCGGCGAAAAATAAAATTCAGGTGACTGGAGATGTAGAAATGTCGACAGTTCCTTTAAGAGAATTCTTATTTTGACTACTATTGCATATATATAATCGATTGGAACATTCCAGCTGAGATACTGATCAATGTAGATACCATGAAGTTTTTTAATTTAATACTCGACACGTCTAAGCCATTTTGAGTCAGAAATAAAAATTGAAAAAGAAGAGACCATGTTAGTAGATCGCCGCTGCCTTGTTCCAATTATCATTTCGTTTAGAAACGTTAACAAGCATTCTGTTTTGTTGACACCAAACTGATATGTTGTTGAGGCCGATATGAAGAGATTTACCAGACGAATGCAATGCAGAATAGTCAGCGAAAATACATGTGTTAGATTGCGCTGGATACAAGGCTAAATTATTGATAAACAGTAGAAAAAGAAGAGGCCCTAATATAGATCTTTGAGGAATACCGTTAAAATATTACTTGATTCTGAAGTATTTTGACTTGTGCAAACAATCTGGGGTCTGTTAGTGAGAAAGACGTAAACCAAGGAACTGAGTTTGAAGAAGATTTGTTGTAAAAATCAATGAAGACAACGCCAGTAAGTTCGCCTGATTCGATCGCTAGTAGCCACTGGTCTGTAAGTTTCGTCAAGGCAGTTTGAAATGAATATTTCTTTCGAAAACCTGATTGAAATTTATGTAGGAGTTGGTACTTGTTCAAAATATGCTTGCGGACATGTTTTTCAATACTTTTTTAAAAGTACAGATAGAACGGATATTGGCCGATAGTTGGATGGGCAATTACTTTTATTTCCCTTATGAATCGAATACATTTGCTAATTTCATTGATTCAGAAAATTTACAGGAAGTGATACGACATTTAATTCTTTTTCTCAATGACCGAGAGATTGATGAAGCTGCATTTTCGGAGGTTTGGTGCGAATTCCATCAAAGGCCCCTGATTTGTTAGTGTCTATTTCATTGATAATATCAATAGTATCATTTATTGTAATTAGGGGGATATTGAAAATAACATGATGGAGTACCCTTTCCTTCACGAAGGCACTAAGGTTGTCTATGTTAGACCCTGTAAAATTAGACGTGTCTAATGTTTTGGAAATATCAGTAAAAAGGAGGCTCAGCTGGTTTGCAATATCGTGCTCATCAGTATAGCTAGTGCCATTAACAATAATTTTAGATGGAGTTAGAGGTGCAGGTTTCGTTGAAGTTAGTTCTCGCAAATAATTCCAGATGGATCTGTTATCAGAGTATGAGGTGATGACTTCTTTGAAAAGGAGCGCTTGCATTTTACAGTGGTTTGACTTTGTTCCGCCGTAAACTATAATTCGTAAAATCTTTATATTTATGATATTAGTTTCGCTTACATTGTTTCATTAGTATACCATGTGGTCGTTGAATTCTTTTGATCTTTATGGAGCGTGGTTATTTATGATAATAAGAAAACAGTGATTCCAAATATACAAGTCATACTCTGGGTCTGTATTAGAGAAAGCTAATGAACTAATATTTGTGATTGTCCAGATAGGAATTAATTTTCAACACATTTTTAAAGCGTCGGTATTGCATGTAGGAGTGTAAATTGTTTTTCTTTGTGCCCTGTTGCATACGAGTTGAGCACATTGGATAGCGATCACTAATAGGGAAACAGTGCATGTTGATCTTGTACAGATTGTCAGGGTGGTTAGTATAGATGTGGTCAATCCGGGTAGAAGTACAGGCTGTTACTCTTGTTGGTGCATTGATTACTTGTGTAAGGCCGTGTAGTTGTATCATATGTAGCCATTTAGTGTTATTATCAGAGAGGTAATCAATATTGCCCAGACTGATGTACCTAATATTTATAATTACAGGGAGGTACATTATGTCTGTCATCTACATACTGTTGTCTTATAAATGTGTCCATTTTCCATAGTTTTATATAGCGATCAAGTCTGCCTCGATAACGATGCCATGAACAGTATTCTGGGAATGTTGGTTCATTTCCCGAACATTATTGCCTTGCATTGCATCCGTGGAGCTTGTCTGTTGCCAATGTTGGTATTGCATATTAAGGTAGTGCTTAATAAAGTTGGTAGGTTTGGATTTGAGTACCTATTTTTCAATAGGTTTGCTGTGCCGGCGTCTTTTAGGTGAATCATGTCGGCGGAAAAGAATGTAGATGGTAGCTGGCTCGATGCTAGCAAAAATATGTCGTACTTGATATGTATAGTATGATCTGCCAATATTTATCAATATGTCAGGTGAATCACGTCAGAGTGAACGAATGTAGATGGTAGCTGGCCCAATGCTAGCAAAAATATGTCGTACTTGATGTGTATAGTAACGATGTGCCAATATTTATCAATATGTCATCATATTACTTCATGTGGGATATTTGCATTAGCTTCTATCAATTCGATTACATTTTGTTTTGTTCACTAATACAGCTGTTTTCTTATTTGTTTCAAGTCTTACATCTAATGTTTGCTCTTTGATCTCTTCATCAAGGTTGATTTGTCATACACAACCATGCGTTTTGTAATGCTGGATATTTGGTCGTTTATGTTTACAAATTTGACAGAATTTGTATTTGGTTTAAAATGACTATTGTGCAAACATGTAATTCATTTATCGAAGCCTGAACCGTTCTAAGATCTTTATGTATTTTTCATTGAATACAGAGACAGAATCACACTGGATCTGTTTTGCTAATAATAACACAAGTATCATGGTACCAAGATATACCAATGCTATATCTTGTCATATTCTTACATTTCGTTTTTGACTTGCCCATTGCTTGACAGTCAGATCTAAATATATTCATTATCAGCTTCAGCTTCGGTGTGTTTTTCATCCGGGTTCGTCTAGACACTGTTGGAGGTTCTATATGTCTGTTTCTCCTATGTAATACTGTAGTCCACAAAGCTTGATTCGTTATGTTGTTCGTTCAGGTTGTCACAATATGCATCGATGCTGTTTTCACCTGGTTCGTCGTCTTCTGTTCTGAAATAGTAGCATCACTTTCCGTGTATGTACAAAATGGAGGTTTGGCAAGAATTGTTTCTTTCCTTTTTTTTGGGCGCACAGATTTCATTAGTTATTGCCTCCGTTTTCGAGCTATCAAACGTGGCGCCTCGTGTTGGGTAACATTATAAACATGTCGACACAAATCAAGTCTCTGTATTGAATTTTACTGAAGCAGCATAATTCGTCAAGAAAGAGAGAGATCTGGGTCCATTTTGACTAGTACAAGATGAAGATCATATATTCCATATTTTGGGTTTACAGTTAAATTGCACAAGAATGCACTTCAAGAACATTTGCATAGGATATAAAGACAGGGCATGGTATGACGAGTATTTACGGTAATTTGCTCTGTTCTAGCTTATTCATTATGTTGACCAATATTCTTTGTTAAAAAATAAATGACATGGTATTATTATTATTATTATTATTATTATTATTATTATTATTAAAGTTGGTCCTCATGATGAATGTTTACATACCAAATCTTACATACCAAATCTTACATGCCAAATCTTACATGCCAAATCTGGGCCCGATGTATCCAAAACGTTGGTCTTGATGATGTATGCTTACACGCCAAATATGGGTCCGAGTGGGCCAAACAGTTTCCTTTTCAAGATGCATGCTTACATGACAAATGTGGTCCAGACTGTGCCAAAATGTTGGTCTGCATGTTGTATGCTAACATGCAAAATGTGGTCCCGATTGTGCCAAAATGTTGGGCTGAATGATGAATGCTTGCATGCCAAAACTGGGCCAAAGAAAATTTTATTGACCACCTGGTAGATTCAAATATGCGACTTCGCATTCAACAGGCGCGGCCATAACATTTTAATGATGCCATATACAAAGCCAAAGAATTGGAAGCCTTTGATTGCGTGGAAAAACAGTGCAAGTGTATTCGTGACTAGTATCATATGTCAAGAGAGAAGGGAAAAAGGAAACGAAATATCATAATCATTAGCAACAGAGCATATGTAAATCCCACTTAAACATTATCGGAAAGGTCAGTGACGAAATAATTGAAAAAGTCGCTCTCGGCATAAATACCAATATTAGAAGCAGATTCTTATAAGAATTCTGACTCTAAAACGTTGACTCTCGTCAGATATTGTCAGACGTAGCATAGTAAGAAAAACTGTTCAGAATTAAACAAACATGGGAAAGTACGAATTGACAAGCTTCATGTTCGGCACCATTACATTCATTCAAACCGATGCCGAAGAAAAGTAAACAAGCAGTAGCACTAGACTGGATTCCAATCTGTAGCTAGCAACATATTCAGCAGCTAGCAACACAAGCAACCAACATACAACGTAGCAATATAAAGCTACTGGAGTGGCCATAGCAGTGTGTCTGAGGCATTCTATTAGCGAATCCCGATCTAAAACCGGCCTCCATTCGTCAACGTTAAGCAAGATATTGCCTTTACGTGAGGCACTATGCTGACGCTTTTACGGCAGAACAAATTTTCACCTTTGATATTGGCAGCAACACCTGCCTTAGCTATATCGTGGTGTCAGACATTATTGTCCCCAGAATCATAGGTTTGGACTTCGAGAGAAAAGCATGTGTCCATTAATTTTGTTAACGACGTATTCAGGATTGGGATTAGGACACTGTCGGACACATTTGAAGGAACCTTAGGGTATTACAGGTTTAGTAGGCAAAGAGGTCGCTCTGTTCTGTGCGAATAGCTAAACTGGAGAGTGAACAACGAGAGGCACTTACACTGCGTGCAAATAGGAGAAACTGGATAAGAATTTTGAATACAAGATATGAGACCAGCATCCTGGCAGAATTAAACCGTCACAGCAAGAGAAAGTACACTTCTGCTGACACAATAAATTCACTGTCAGATGTTAAAACGCTATGTATGTGTGTGTGATTGGATTTTTAACGTAGCTTTAAAAATTTTCAGTCATATCACTAATATGTCAACAGTGTGGCAGTATGTATGCACCCACGCACGTACGTACGTACGTACGTACGTATGTATGTATGTATGTATGTATGTATGTATGTATGTATGTATGTATGTATGTATGTTGATCTAGGTTCACGTTTCAGGAGGTAGGCACGACTCGAGTATGTGTGTCCGGCACGCTATCGTTACAATAAGGCCTCACCCCTCCAGTTTGCTCTGTAATAGGGATGCCACTCTCCAAAAGAAGGTTTGATGTTCTGAATCTTGTTGCATTTTCATTCCGTATATTTTGTCATGTATGACGTACATATTGATTTTAATTGGTAACGTACAGCGAGATTGATTGGGAAATCCAACATTACGGGCAGCTAAACGACTTATTGTTTGCAAGGGAAGATGTGCCAGTCAAATCTCACGTGTCAAAAGAAGCTTATAAAGATTTAGGGAGTGGAAGAACATTCTCAAACCACACACAGATCACACCACCAGCAGTGCTAAAGATGCCAGTTATGAAGCCGGCAACAGTGATTGCAGGAACTAAAATGGAAATTAATCCCTGTACAAAAATGCCTTCTGGACGTCGGATTGCGACAAACGTGTTGAAGCACACTTCCCTTAGGGCCATTCATTCTAAGAGTAAATCGAAGGATGGGTCTGTGCCGACGTAATTATGCCAGACATCAATTGATGAATCTATACAGAGTCATGCAGTCTGCATACGGATAGGTACGCACAGACATAATTCCTCGTTAGGACCACCACCCGGACCAAACGGTAGCCGATGATATCGGATGATTTAGTGTGAGTGTGTCTCTCTGTCTGTCTGTGTGTGCGTGATTCGGATTTTTTATCGTAGCTTTAACAGTTTTTCGGTCATATCGCTACGATATCTGCAATGTGGCAGTTTATAGTGATGTCTAGCACTGGAGCATTATGTCGTAGACATCTTGTATGATATCCCACGCAGTCACATTATCCTGACACCAGGCTGAGCTCCAAGCTTATAAAATTGTAAGCTTTCTTCATCTGCCCACGATTTTTATCACATTCATCCTGCCCGATAAATCGTTTATAGGTATGATTTTAATCAGTGTTGCTATTTTATAATTTTATATTTTTACTTGAATGATGTTCTGCAATTTGCTTATGGCCTGAACGGATTTTAATGTATATGAGTTTAGTTCTCCATGTGTAAAGAAAGCGGAAATGGCGTTAATTGGGCAAAACGCACTTAACACTCCTGTATCCCGTCCAGGGCGGTTTATATAACAATAACATGGCTTCGTTGGGAAGGATGAAATTTCATCTTAAATACACACACACACACACACACACACACACACACACAAACGCACACACACACACACACACACACACACACACACACATTGCAGAGGCGTCTAATATGGATTGAACATTTTCTGAGTAGAAGCTTTAAGAAAAACATATTCATGGACTAAAGCGTTTGTCATTTCGTGAGATTTTGTCGACTTTCTGTTCAGCTCTCCCTTCCGTCTCATAATATAATCAAATTTCGTTCTGATTCAGTTATGTCTTTTGAGGATATTTCTGATTCATATTACAAGGATCGTGTCGAATGAGTCAGAAAATGAATTATAATTATATTAGAATCTACCAAAAGAAGAATATGGAAGTAAAAGGATGACACATATGATCATTTTTGTATCTGATGCAAGAATTTGATTGTAATCCAATAGAGCAGATTTCAGAACATACCTAGAAAAGAATAAAACGTTTTGTTTCTCAACTCAGGTTTAATAATAGTCATATTAGGTTCAGGACAAATATGTGTACTAAATTTCATGTATGTTTTGGAAATGCGACGAAAGAGAAATAGAAACCGGCCTGGAGATTGAGAAAGCGATCCGATTGGTAATATAAATTAAAATAAAAATAAAATTTTCCTGGATCTATACGAACACGTTTTGAAAACTAGAACAATATTAAACGATCTTTGTGGAAAGTTATCCCACTTTACGGCCTTGTTTCCTTAGAGTTTACAACGAAGTATTAACACGATGAAAACGTTTATTGACTGCTGCTGACCTGTTTGAATAAATGCTGGTAACAATGATTAGTATGAGAAAATTGTAACTGCAACGAAAGCTTGAGCGGATAAAGTAATGTTACGTTATTTTCAAAGGTGGGAAGCTTTTGTGAGGATAAAGTAATACTAGGTTGTTTTCGAGCATGAGAAAAGCTTAAATGATATGAAATTTAGAGCGGATAAAGTATTGTTATGTTGTTTTCCAAGCATAAGAAGGTTACAAACGCCAAGAAATCTTGAGCGGATAATGTAATGCTATGTTGTTTTCAAACAGTAATGATGAATAGGTTAAGAAAATGTCGTAAGTCTGGCAGTAAACAGACTTCATAACTGAAATTATTAAACTTTAATTGGCGGTGTTGGTCAGTTAAAATGAGTGTCCATATAAGTTTGAAATTTGTATCAAGAAGCCTCCCCACCCCCACCCCCATCCAAAAAATGGTGTCAAAAAAATCTTAAGGAGTCCATCACTATATGTTATGTTCATTCAAATCAGGGTGCATTTTAGAAAGCCTTTGCATTTAGCTGGAAGCCTCTGTGTCCTTGGGAATATCACTTTGCTTCTATTTTCTCGACATGATATTGTCAATAATGTGTTAATAGTGACGTTAAACCAATCAATCAATCCGTCATTTATCTGTAACGAGGTACTATTATTCCCCCAGCGGGGGAACATTAAAGCTATTAATTTTTAAAATCGCTTCCTCCTTTTTATTCTCTTTGTATTCTGTGAATGAATAAAGTATTACTCAAAGACAATGTTATCTGCAAACAATGTTATCTGCAAAAATATCGTGCTTGATATAATCATATTTGTAGATAGATGTAGTTGAATGCGATCTTTCAGTACCTGACAGAAATGCTAAATCGGGGCTTTTTCACACTGACAAATAACATGAATATATGGAAGGTTTCAAAACGCATTTTGGAAATTTTTAAAAAGAACAACTTTAAAATAGTATGTCAGTGCTTTTGAAGCAACTTCACCGAAAAATGTATTCATGGTTTGTGACTTTACGTTTTTGTGATACCCTGAAGTAATCAGCGCTGTCACAAAATCGGTTAATATTATTCCTTTTTGAAAAACAGATTTCAGAGTTATAAAATAATTATAAACTGTGTGACTTTAACAATTATTTTTAGTCCCCGATACTATTCGTGCAATGTGGTTATTATTTTCTGAAAAGAACATAGTTTTATCTTTAACAAACACATTTCTGGTTTACGGATAACACGGTACATCACCCTTACGTGGCATCCATTCTTTTCATTATACAGTAAAAATATATACATTTTGATAGATAGACCCAGGTTTTCTCTTGATCAGAATTATCTATATCAACCATCCCTTTTCCCTACTGCATTTTCCTGCATACAGTTCGGCTATAATGGCGCAAATTTATGTTGTCTTCAACGTGACACGTAAAAATAAAATTTGACGTATGGGCTAGACTCGCAATAAATTATTGACTGCGAGGGATGAGATTTGCTCTATTTGGGGCATGAATTAAAATTATTTAATTAGAGTCCGTGCGATAACGGCCCGACATGTATGCTAGTTTAAGGTCATATAGCTGAGAATGACAAAGCTGAGACAAAGCAGAGCAAAACTTTTGAGAAATCTTGGGCCATTTGAAAGAGTTATCATAACATGATATTTTCCAGAATAGTTATTAATAAAGGCGGACTATTGAGAATTATTATGACTTCGATGGGAGTGTTAATTTTTTTGGCGATTGGATAAAATAATCCTGATTGTCTAAGATAAACGAGGGGATATGTTTCTTAGGCGAAAATCAAAGTTTTTAGAGTAATCTCCCTAGTGAAAATTAGACAGTCTAAGTTCTGGAGGTAGGTCAGAATTTTAGCTCGTTAGATTGTGTTCAAGGTAAGTGTAACAGTATCTGGTTTCGAATTGACCATATTAGATTAGTTCTGTGGAATTGCGATAACGCAATATCTGTCGTAAAAGATTGGAAATATTGTTGATCCCAGGAAAAGAAAAACCTGACACGTATTTAGGTTGAGTATTATAATTTTTTTTGAAGGAGAAAAATAGCTGCATTCAGTACTGCATAGTGGAGAAGATCACAGTTTTCAACCAGAGAGAGAGAGAGAGAGAGAGAGAGAGAGAGAGAGAGAGAGAGAGAGAGAGAGAGAGAGAGAGAGAGAGAGAGAGAGAGAGAGAGAGAGAGTTACAAATGTAAACCAAACTGAAAGGAAAGTGCTATCCCTGGATTCTACTGGATATTGCATATTTATACCAGGCAGAATTAATATTTAATACAAATAAATAGTATCATACAGGTTAGAGAATTTTTAATTCGTTCTCTACGTAGATACGAACCGAGGTCCGCGGGCAAACGGCACTCAACGCCTTTCCTGCACGTACCAGTGCATATTCTATCACGACTTATCAACATCACCAAAAAATGATACAGATCTGGGTTCGAATCTCCACAGAGTACGAATTGAATTAATTCTGCCTAGTATTATCAAGAATTATGCAGTGTGTATTTGTGAGTTGGTAATATTGGTCACTCAGCTCTCTCACCGTGACGCAAAGTAGATTAACAAACACTGTGCCTTCCATGACATACTTTGCAAATATATATGGACACCACATCTAGCAAGTGACTGTGCATTCCAGTCGTGAAACGCAGAGTTAATAAAGATCTGACTAACAAAATTCCTTACCCATATGTTTCATTAAAATCACATTTGTTACGTATATTTAATTTAAATTGTGTGCTTAAATTTTTGTCAATTAATTGTAAGTTAGTAGCTATTTTTGTTCGTGAGTGTAGGTTTTAATAGGCTGTTGTAGAGCTTAGACTATTCTAGAAACAGGCTTGGTTAAAATTTGTTTCGAATTTTCCATTGGAATGACTCACATGTAGGTAAAGTAAAAATGTGCATAAATAGGGACTTAGTAAACGAATCATTCATTCCTGTTTTAGATTAGTCTGCAAGATATAATTCGATAGGAAGTATCTATCTAAATTGTTCATAAGAATTAGTAAGGATCATTGACGTTGGATTAACAAATTAATTTGGAATTATTGTGAGCTCATTCAAGGAAATTCTGGGTTGTATCAGTGTTTTACATCAGGACATTCAAGAGTATTGAAATTCATTCGGAATATTCTAAAATGTTGGACTTGAAATAAGACGTTTATCATTATTTGGGATTTAATTAACAATACTGTAAGTGTCTCATAAATTTTTTATTTTGTATAGTAGAACATTAAATTTCTTGTTGATCTTTCTTAAATTGTAGGTTTCATTTCTTTCTGTTGCTTGATCTAGCACGTATGGTCGTAACACATTAAAGAACCTTTTCAAAATTGTAATTTAGTGCAGTGAAACCTTTTAATGGATTATGACTTCTGATAATCTATGCTGTTATGTAAAACAGTTTCATATCGCAATATGTTCTACAAAAAAAGAATAAATCCCTCAGCTAAAATTCAGTAGATAATGCTTTATTGGAATAAAATCTGCGAAAGTCAATAAAACTATTACTTGCTGGTGGTTAGAAACAAAAGACCTATATATTAAAGGAGAAGTCTCAAAAAGAAAGCTTTCATGTAATAAATTATCATCGCATTTCCGGATGAAAAGATAAGTAACGAGCGTTAGGATCTTTTTTATCTGTCCCGAGCCACGCAGTGCTTGGTATCTTTCATACTTGTTTTCTACGTTGTTATCGGAAGATTTATATCCTTTCTTTGCTAATCTGCAAAATAGATAACCAAATTCATTGCTGACTGCTATAGAACTTGGCAATTGGAAGTTATATCAAGAGAAGCTAGGTATGTTAGCAAAATTTTCCTTCAGATAACTTGGTACTCTAAAGAACTTTTTTGATTAATTGTGACTAGAAAAATAAAAAGTATTAAAAGATGTAAGTTATATATATATATATATATATATATATATATATATATATATATATATATATATATATATATATATATATATATATATACATACATTAAAAATAACATGGCATTTAAAGTGTTGGTATAAAGCAATTTGATATACCAATACTATTGGTATATCAAATTGTGATCCGCCCATGGCGCAATAATACACATATATAAACAGTATAGCGACCGTCTGCAGTTGATTCTAGATCAATGATGAATTTCCACATATTAATCATTAGTGACGTTTAAAAATAACGATAAAAAGTATTAATAATCCTCGTTTTCTAAATGAATTTAATATGGTACACATTTTCATCACAATCCTTTCTGATTTTTGTTCCCCCTCCACTCTCATTCAGAACGGACAAACTATGTAGAAATGTGGAGTGAGAGAGAAACGAATTTAGACTGGATTGAAACCCTGAAATAGAAATTACACCAAGTAACCTACAAGAATATGGTTCGTCGTAACAATGCGTGTGCACTTTCCTTGGGATTTATCAGCAGTGTTTGTCAATGATACAAAGTTACAAACCAGGTCGCCATTATAAATTCCTCGGTTACGTGGTACACATACTGTGATGTATTTAATGTTATGTTTTGTCGTTGTTTCTTAAACATACTATAATTTTCTAAAAATCGATTATTATTAGTTAAATATGAAAATGTCCAAAGGCCCTCTCTCTCTCTCTCTCTCTCTCTCTCTCTCTCTCTCTCTGGACCATCGTAGCAAGATACGGGCTAATATCTATGAAATGACGAACGTAGAGGATTTTCATTTGTGTCATCCCACGATATTTCTGGACTTATGAATGATGGTAAAAGTTAAGTCAAACCGACCAAAGGATGTGTGTGTGTGTGTGTGTGTGTGTGTGTGAGAGAGAGAGAGAGAGAGAGAGAGAGAGAGAGAGAGAGAGAGAGAGAGAGAGAGAGAGAGAGGGAGGGAGAGAGAGAGAGAGAGAGAGTTAAATTGTTGGTGGTACTAGAGCAGAATAATGACTTTGATGAACTGTAAATATATTAAAATATTTTAATTACCTCTTTTTAGTTCGTCATTTCGCTTAGTTTATATTCCACGTTAATTTCCAAGCGCAGGTACGTGAATGGCAGCGTTCATGTGAATGGCGTAGCTATGTGTTTAAGTAGTGCTCTACTTTTATCACTAAAACCATCCTTCATGTTTATATCATAAGTATGTATTACATTCATTTAATCAATGTGAAGAAAAATAGAAACCAAAAAAGAAAACAATCAACTTATCAGTATGCAAGGTAATTGCGAATAGCCACAAAAGGCATAGAACTACATTTTGTAGCGGACACACTTGGGGATGTGAGGAGTTCATTCACTAGGTCAATACACAGCTGCCTGTCGTAAATCTGAACTCCGTTCAAAGGGCAAATATATGTATTTGTATGTGATATAAATAAAATATATGTACAGTATGTACGCTGTATCAATGATATACCACTCGTTGCATAAATTTTTCATTAAAAGGAAACTCAGCAAGCTTCGTTTCCTTTTAATGAAACATTTATACATCTCGTGGTATATCATTGATACAGCGTACATACTATACATATATTCTGACTGCCCGGTCTTTAAAATCTTTAAATACCGTTAAGTGAAATTTGATGGATTTTAATTTTTATCGCTTGCAAGTTTTTTTTTTCTTCTAAACCTGGCCTATATTTTCTGCCAATTCTGAATCAGCAAATTCTAAATCTTTCAACTAGGAAAATGGTTACTATTTGAAGTCTTCTGTGCATTTACAGTTTTAGTCTCTGTAATTATATTCATCGTACCATATAATATAAATTAAACAAAATGTTTCTCCTTTCAAGTTCATAACAAATGTCTATTTGTAATAAGACGTATTTATTTTCATGTCTTTGCACATGTTTATTTTGTTACATCAGTGACGCGTGCAGTTTGCAAATGCATGCTTGGCAACATGTGTGTTGTGCCTAATTCCAAAAGTTTGTTATTTTAAACTGTAAGTATCACAAAAAGAATCATTAAGCGAAAGCCTATGAGAGAAACTAATTTCTTACTTCTCCTTCTAAGTTGACTAATGAGACTGACTAATTTATTTCTAATGTATCTTAATAGATTAATATGTAATAATATTTTACTATCTTAATCGTCCAGTTTAAATTATGGGTGAGATTTATTTCCAGTTTAATCTTTGTATCGAACAGTTACGGGCGTTGATTGATAGCAACAGTGCACCTTAAAACGATTGAATCGCCTTCACATTAAGGTTCACAACTTTTCATTACGGAGATGAATAGTGAAAGAAAATCGATTACTCTCCTTCAAAACTAATCCATTTGTTTGGGATGCTGACATGTTTGTCTCGTATTAATGTGATTAAAAGCCTAATTCAATGATCTATTGCAACTTGATTTTGGAATGGCAATAGCCCCATTCTATCTCGTTAAAATGTATTTATACAGCGCCATAACGGCCTGATTTCAATTGTTGTTGCTTTTTAAGCGAAGATACTCAGTGGCTGCCACAGCAAGTAACTAACACGAAAATGGCTGCCACAGCAAGAAACTGACACGAATATTAATACAACAGCCAGTAACTGACACGAAAATGGCTGCCACAGAAAGTAACTTAAACGAAAATAGTTGTCACAGTGAGTAATTGAGAGGAGAACGGCATATCGTCTTACTGCCATGTATCGTTCCCAAACTAATGATTAAAACACATGAATCAAAGCACCACCCTTTGTGGATGTGATCGAAACACACTGGTTCAAAACACCACACATGTGGATTACAACCATAACTATCTTTTCTTATTATATAGCTCTCTGGTATATCACCTACACCAGAATTGAGTACGTATACACTTATATATGTAGTTGAACTGTCCTAATTAAGTCAGTAGACAAATATTGATTTTATTATAATTTCTTTGTAATATCTGCGTGGGTTGGGTGTATAAAATGCGTTCAAATCTGGCATTATTTTGAATTATACATAATGACGTTTTCTTGTATAAATATTTTTTTTAAACTAACTAAAATTTACAAGCTTAAAACAATGCTCGTACGACATAATGAAAGCGAAATAGTGTTTGTAGTCTATTGTAGGTTATAATCATTTCATACTGGGTATATACCTTTCCTGGTTTATTTTCTTGCTTCGATGTTAAAATTCTTCGTATCGGCACTGTGAAATAGAAAAACGCTGCATATTTTATTCAACCTAACCCGTCAACAAAATAGCGTATTTTGCTGCTTAACTCATACATTCAGACAAATAGCTTCACCGTACCTGTCAATCATCGAATTAGCTATAGCAAAAGACCCAGATATAATTATTTGATAACTGGCGCACTTTAATGAAAAACAAAATATTTTATACTTCTTGAATCAATATTCCACCAACTCCTGCATCATTTGAAACAACAGACATGAGATGAAAAGTGATAGCGTCCCTTCCCAACAGTAATAAGTAGGAGAACCCTGATTATACTGTATGGGTCAGTCTGTCCAAAGGCACTTGAAATGCTAATGTCTTGTAATTCTTGTTTCATTAAAAGTTAAATGTCAAGTCCGGGTCGCCTAAAAATTCTGGTTTTTATTTTTATTTAGAAAAAGCCGCATCAATGTTTCCAGTTTATTCAAACTGTTTTAAAAATATAAATCAACATATCAAAAGTTTTGTTTTAGTATTTAAATATCTGTAAATTCCAAGATATAAACAGACTGTTAAAATACTGTTTGAATAAAACAATCTATTTTCATGCTATTATCTCAGGCAAAAGAGGTATGGCTTTTCAAAGAAGGTCGTATCGAGTGTGTGCCTTATTACAAGACCATGGGTTTTTTTTCATCCCTAAACTGGTTTGGACAAAAGCTAAGCAGATACTAATGGCTAAGGCAAAGAATGCAACTTCAAGTATTTGGAATTATAAAAAAAACGACTTGGCTGTTTTAGTGTAGAGGATGCTTTTAAAATTTTTGATTCTGTAATTTAACAAATTGCTTGTTATGGGTCAGAAATTTGGAGATTTGAATTTAGTAGAGATATTGAAATTGTGCAATTTACAAACAGCATTTCGGTGTTCCTAAAGCTACTAATAATGCGATTGTGTTATTTGAGTGCCGAATATATCCACTTTGTACACAGTATTTTTTACTTTGCATTAAATACTGGTTGAAGGCTGTAAGAATGTCAAACTTGGTGACAAAGTTTGCATTTCCAACTTTGTCATTACAGTCATCGATATCTTCTCATTCGAAATGAATCCGTTTAGGTAACACCTTTGACTTTTCAAGTTATGCATGAATTAGGCATCCAACAATTTAAATCTTCTGTCTATTACTCTAAAGGTCAAGGATCTTTAGAAAGATTTCAAACTTTGAATACTAGGATTTGGTCATATTGCTTTGATACAGGAAAAGATTGGGATGAGGGCATTAATTTGTTGTTGATTACAGTTAGGAAATATGTTCAAGAATCATTAGATTCTAATCATTTTGGAAAATGTTTTTACTGTCCATGGACCACTGAAGTTGTTAAAAGAGAAACTTCGTTCAAATGAAGATGCCTAGATTAATCTTCTTGACTATGTCTCTGATTTCAAATATAAGTGATCAAAAGCTTGTCAAGTAGTGACACACCTTCATTCTACTCAGTACAAAATGAAATCAAGGAAGGATAGAAATAAAAAGCAAAGCAAGTTTTCAGAGTGGTAGTAAAATTTTGACTCTTTGCGCATACCTCACAATCGTCTTCGGGTTAAATATCATGATCCTTACACAATTAAAACTTACGAAACTTGTTTAAATTACATAGTTAACACCCCATTCTAGGCGGAAACAAAAACAAATGTTAAAGGAGTGTTTTGGCAAAGATAGCCCTGTTAATCATTTAATCGATTTAATTGCACCTGTCCCGCACAGTAAGGACGTAAATAATGAAATGCAATATGGCAGTAGTAATCGTGGTTTAACTAGACATAGAAATTCAGAAATAGTAAACAATCTGGACTAGAAACTTTCACATCAAGGTCTACAAGACAAGAATGAACTAAAACAGCTATTAAATGATTATGAGCACGTGTTTCCTGGTGTTCCAACACGAACAAATAAAATCTCTCATGACACTGAAATTATTTTCCATATATGTCTGACCATAGAAAAGTCAAAAGTGTTCCAGATTGAGATATATAAGTACTCGTATGAGACTGAAATGATATTTTTAACCTAACAATTCCTGTGATTAAGACCTGTTGACAAATGAAACATGGTAAGTCAAGGAATAATCATGATATGTTCGAGCAGCATCTTCCCAAAGTTCCAAATTTTGCTCATCAAGATAGGTCTTGACATCACTACGGATGGAATTCTTGAATATGAGGTCTGCAGTGACTGTAATCCTTATTAACCACATTAACCTTCTGATCTTAGCACAATCTATGAAATAGATTACTTTTCCTCTTGCAAATTTGACATAGATTTGCTAGTTTCTTTTCTACAATTCCTAAACTTCTGTCAGTAG